>QAXK01002467.1:0-12246 GCA_004335735.1 Chlorella sp. KRBP | reverse complement strand
CCGGCGTCGGCAAGTCGACCCTGGTCAACGCCCTCGTCCCCGACGCGCTGCGTGCCGTCGGTGTCGTCAACGACGTCACCGGCCGCGGCCGCCACACCTCGACCTCGGCGGTGGCGCTCCCCCTGCCCGACGACGACGGCTGGGTCGTCGACACCCCCGGTGTCCGCTCCTTCGGGCTCGCCCACGTCGACCCGGCGCGCATCGTCACGCACTTCCCCGACCTCGAGCCCGGCACCGAGGAGTGCCCGCGCGGCTGCACCCACGACGAGGAGGAGTGCGCCCTCGACGCCTGGGTGGCCTCGGGCGCCGCCGGTCCGGCCGGCCCCGCCCGCCTGGACTCGCTGCGCCGCCTGCTGCGCACGCGAACGGCCGCGGGCGAGGACTGAGTCCTCACCCGCGGCCGTCGGTGCGCCGCGGTCAGCGCGGGTTGTCGGTGGTGTCCTCGACGGCCCGGGTGGTGTCGGTGGGCACCGTCCCGGCCTCGTCACCGTGCACGCGTCCGGCAGCCGTGCGCTCGTCGGGAGCGAGCGAGTCGCCCTCTGCAGCACCGGAACCCGTGTCGACGAGGTCGTCGGTGTCGCTCGAGACGAACCGCTCGTCGGGCTCGATGTGGCTGACGTCGACCGTCTCGACGACGAGCCGGGGCTCGGCGAAGTGGCAGGCCGACAGGTGCTGGCCGTGACCGTCCGCCCGCGGCTCGAGCTCGGGCTCGAGCGTCTTGCAGGTGTCCTGCGCCTTCCAGCACCGGGTGTGGAAGCGGCAGCCGGACGGCGGGTTCGCCGGCGACGGGACGTCACCGACGAGCACGATCTGGTCGCGCTTGCCGCGCAGCGTCGGGTCGGGCACCGGGACGGCCGAGAGCAGCGCCTGCGTGTACGGGTGCGTCGGCCGCGAGTAGACCTCGTCCTCCTCGCCGAGCTCGGCCATCCGGCCGAGGTACATGACCCCGACCCGGTCCGAGATGTGGCGCACGACGGAGAGGTCGTGGGCGATGAAGACGTACGCGAGGCCGAGCTCGTCCTGGAGCTTCTCCATGAGGTTGACGACCTGGGCCTGGACGGAGACGTCCAGGGCCGAGACCGGCTCGTCGCAGATGAGCACCCGGGGGTTGAGCGCGATGCCGCGCGCGATGCCGATGCGCTGCCGCTGCCCGCCCGAGAACTGGTGGGGGTAGCGGTGGATGTGCTCGGGGTTGAGGCCGACGAGCTCGAGGAGCTCCTGGACCCGCTGGCGGCGACCGGCCTTCGGCACGGCGTCCGGGTGGATCTCGAACGGCTCGCCGATGATGTCGCCGACCGTCATCCTCGGGTTGAGCGAGGTGTACGGGTCCTGGAAGACGATCTGGATGTTCCGGCGCAGCCGGCGGGTCTCCTTCGGGGAGGCTCCCGACCAGTCCTGGCCCTCGAAGAAGACCTGGCCGGCCGTCGGCTCCTCGAGGCGCATGAGCAGCCGACCCAGGGTCGACTTCCCACAGCCGGACTCGCCGACGATGCCGAGCGTCTCACCCTTGTGCAGCTCGAAGGTCACACCGTCGACCGCCTTGACCTGGCCCACCGTCCGGCGCAGCACCCCCTTCTTGATGGGGTAGTGCTTGACCAGGTTCTGGGCGCTGAGGACGACCTCAGGCATCGATGACCTCCTCGGCGAAGTGGCAGGCCGAGAACCGGCCCGGTGCGACCTCCCGCAGCTCGGGACGGTCGGTGCGGCAGACGTCCTGGGCCATCCGGCAGCGCGGGTTGAATGCGCACCCCGGCGGGATCCGCATGAGGTTCGGCGGGAGCCCGCCGATCGCCGCGAGGGTCTGGCCCTTCTGGTCCAGGCGCGGGATCGACTCGAGCAGGCCGCGGGTGTACGGGTGCGCCGGGGAGGCGTAGAGGTCGTTCACCTCGGCCTTCTCGACCAGCCGCCCGGCGTACATCACGGTGATCCGGTCCGCGACGTCGGCGACGACACCGAGGTCGTGGGTGATGAGGATCAGGCCCATCTGGCGCTCCTCCTGCAGCTCCTGCAGGAGGGACATGATCTGGGCCTGCACCGTGACGTCGAGGGCAGTGGTCGGCTCGTCGGCGATGAGCACCGCCGGGTCGAGCGCGATGGCCATCGCGATCATGATGCGCTGCCGCATGCCGCCGGAGAACTGGTGGGGGTAGGCCTTGACGCGCTCGCGCGCGGCCGGGATCTGCACCCGCTCCATGAGCCGGATCGCCTGCTGCAGCGCGTCCGACTTGTTCATCCCGCGGTGCACGCGGAACATCTCGGCGATCTGCCAGCCGACCGGGAAGACCGGGTTCAGCGAGGACAGGGCGTCCTGGAAGATCATCGAGATCTCCGGGCCGCGCGTCTGGCGCCGCTGCTCCTCCGGCATCGTGAGCAGGTCCTGGCCGCAGTAGCGGATGTGGCCGTGCGGGATGACCGCGGGCGGCATGTCGAGGATGCCCATGACCGCCTGGGCGGTCACCGACTTGCCCGAGCCGGACTCCCCGAGGATGGCCAGGGACTCGCCCTGACGCAGCTCGAAGGAGACGCCGTTGATCGCGGTGGCGATGCCGTCGGGGGTGTGGAACTCGACGAACAGGTCGTCGACCTCGAGGAGCACCCCGTCCTGGGCCTCGTAGCGGACCCGGCCGTCGTCCGTCCGGGTGGTGTCCTGAACCGTCATGACGTCTCCTTCACCGGTTCTTCGGGTCGAGGGCGTCACGGACCACGTCACCGAGCATGATGAACGCGAGGACCGCGAGGGACAGGAACAGGCTCGGGAAGAAGAGCATGTGCGGGGTGGTGCGCACACCGACCACCGCGGCGCTGATGTCGACGCCCCACGACACGGTCGGGGGCTGGAGCCCGATGCCCAGGTAGGACAGCGTCGCCTCGGCCGAGATGTACGCACCGAGGTTGATCGTCGCGACGACGATCATCGGGGCGAGCGCGTTGGGCACGATGTGCGAGCGGATGACCCGCCACGGGCTCGCGCCGAGGGCACGCGCCGCCTGCACGTAGTCGTTCGGCTTGACCTGGATCACGCTGCTGCGCATCAGGCGCGCCATGCTCGGCCAGCCGAGGACGACGAGGGCGAGGACGACCTTGAGGACGACGAGGAAGTAGTTGTCCGTCGCCGGCAGCGTCACGAGGACGAGCACCGCACCGAGCAGCAGCGGGATGGCGAAGAAGATGTCGCCGAGCCGCGAGAGCAGGGTGTCGGTCCAGCCGCCGGCGTACCCGGCGAAGACGCCGACGATGCCGCCGACGAGGGTCGTGCCGATCGTCGTGATGAGGCCGACGAGGATCGACGCGCGCGCCCCGTAGATGCAGCGCGAGTAGATGTCGTAGCCCTGGATGTCCCGGCCGAACCAGTTGTCGGCGTTGGGCCGCGTCCTGGCCTCGGCGAGAACGGCGTTCGTCGGGTCCGTGCTCGTGAACAGGGTGGGCCAGACGGCCATGAGGACGAACACGAAGATCAGCGCGGACGAGATCCAGAACAGCGGGCTCTTGCGCATCTGGCGCCAGGCGTCGGACGCGAGGGACCGGGCGGGGCCGGTGTCCCCACCGTCGGGGGCCGGAGCGGCGACGGTGGTCTCGGCGATGGCAGCGTCACTCATGGCTGATCCTCGGGTCGAGCAGGCCGTACAGGAGGTCGACGAGCAGGTTGACGACGAGGTAGACGATGACGAGCAGCGTCACCGCGCCGACGACCGAGGCCCCGTCGCGGACCCGGATCGCGCGGAAGATGTAGCCGCCGACGCCGGGGATGTTGAAGATGCCCTCGGTGACGACCGCGCCACCGAGGAGGGCTCCGAAGTCGAACCCGATGAAGGTGACCACGGGGATGAGCGAGTTCCGCAGGGCGTGGACCCCGACGGCCCGACGCTTCGTCAGGCCCTTGGCGACCGCGGTGCGCACGTAGTCGGCCCGCAGGTTCTCGACGAGGTTGGTGCGCATCAGCCGCGCCACGTAGGCCACGGAGAGCGAGCCCAGGACGATGGCGGGCAGGAGCAGCTCGTAGACCGTCGGGTTGCTCGAGGTCACCGTGACCGGGAACCAGCCGAGCCTCGTCGCGAGGTAGAGCTGGGCCAGGTTGCCGATGACGAAGATGGGGATGGAGATCAGCACGAGGGTCGACACCAGGACGAGGTTGTCGAGGAAGCCGCCGCGTCTGATCCCTGTGAGGACACCGGCGAGGATCCCGATGCCGGCCTCGATGAGGACGGCCATGAGGGCCAGCTTCGCGGTGACCGGCACGCGCAGCTTGAGCTGCTCGGTGACGGGGATGTTGTTCGACGTCACGCCGAGGTCGCCCTGCGCGAGGTTGAGGACGTACTTGCCGTACTGGACCGGCAGCGGCTTGTCGAGGTTGTACTTCTGGATGTACGCGGCGCGGAAGGCCGCGGAGCAGGGACGCTCACCGCACTTGCCTGCGACGGGGTCGCCCGGTAGGGCGAAGACCATCGCGAAGATGAGGAACGTGGCGCCCAGGACCACCGGGATCATCTGGAGGATCCGTCGGATGATGTACGTGCCCATCGTCACCTCCTGAGGACTCGGGACGCCTCGTCCGTGGTGGGACGGCAGCGTCGGGTTGGGGTACCGGGGACGAACCTAGACCATGCATCCGGACGGTGGTAGCAGCGGGACCCGGCATCCTCGCGCACCCCGCCCCGACACGGCCGTCGGCCTGCCAGCAGGAGCTGACAGGCCGACGACGCGTGGAGAGGGACCTGACGGTTCCTCAGGTCACTTGACCGCCACCGACGTGAAGTCGATGGTGCCGAACGCGGTGATCTTCACACCGGTGACCTTGTCCGACCAGCCCATGGTGGTCTTGCCGTACCACATGGGGATGGCCGGCATGTCGACCGCGAGGAGCGCCTCGGCCTGCTGGTACTTGGCGTTGGCCGCAGCGGCGTCCTGCTCGGCAGCAGCCTCGGAGAGGAGCTTGTCGAACTCGGGGTTGGAGTAGTCGCCGTCGTTCGAGGACGCGCCGGTCTTGAAGATCGGGGCGAGGAAGTTCTCGATCGAGGGGTAGTCCATCTGCCAACCCGTGCGGAACATGCCCTTCATCTTCTTCTCGCCGATCTGCGTGCGGAAGGTCGCGAAGTCGACGACACCGGTGGCGACGCACTCGACACCCAGGGCCTGCTTGATGCTGTTGCAGGTGGCCTCGGTCCAGTCCTTGTGCGCGGCGTCGGCGTTGTAGGAGAGGGTCATCTTGCCGCCCTTGAAGCCGCCGGCCTCCTGGAGGAGGGCCTTGGCCTTCGCCGGGTCGTACTTGCAGAACTCGCCGCACTGGTCGGCCTTGTAGCCGTCGACGACCGGGGAGACCCAGCCGGTGGCGGGCTGACGCGTGCCGTTGAAGATCTGCTTGACGATGGTGTCACGGTCGATCGCCATGGAGATCGCGTGACGGATCTTCGGGTCCGCGTAGTTCGGGTCGACCTTGGTCGGCGCGAAGGTGACCGTCTGGATGACACCGGTCTCCTTCTCCGCGTTGCGGTCGGGGAGGTCCTGCTTGTACTTCTCGTCGATGAGCGCGCTGGTCGGGATCTCGTCCGTGATGTCCAGGTTGTTCGCGATCACGTCGTTGTACGCCGCGTCGGACTGCTGGTAGATCTTGAAGGTGATCTTGTCGACCTTGCCACCGAAGTCACCGCTGTAGTCGGCGAACTTGGACAGGACGATCGACTGCTCCTTGTTCCAGGCGTCCAGCTTGTACGGACCCGAGCCGATCGGCTTGTCGCCGAAGGCCTTGGGGTCGGTGAAGAAGGCGTCGGGGAGCGGCGAGAACGCCGAGTAGCCGAGGCGGACCGGGAGGTTCGAGACCTTCTCGGTGGTCTTGATCGTGAAGGTCGTGTCGTCGACGACCTTGAGGCCGGTCAGCTTGTCGACCTTGGCCTTGCCGGCGCCGGCGCACGGGTCGTCGCCCTCACCGGTGCACTGGAGGTCGCCGAAGCCCTCGATGGGCTCCATGAAGTAGCCGCTGCTCTGGCCGTTCGGGGCGTAGGCGGCGTAGTTCCAGGCGTCGACGAAGTTCTTGGCCTTGATGTCGGTGCCGTCGTGGAACTTGCGGCCGGTCTTCAGCTTGACCGTGAAGTTCTGGTTGTCCGTCGTCTCGATGGACTCCGCGAGGTCGTTCTCGGGCTTGGCGGTCTCCGCGTCGTAGTGGACCAGCTTCGAGAAGATCGCGTCGATGACGTTGCCACCGCAGGTCTCCGTCGTGTTGCTGGGGACCAGCGGGTTCTCCGGGTTGCAGCCACGGACGGTGATCTCGCCACCCGTCTTGCCACCCGCCGCCGAGCTCTCGCCACCATCGCTGCCCCCGCTGCCACAACCGGCAGCGAGAAGAGCGACGGCGGACATGGCCGCAACAGCGACCGTGCGAGCAGTTCCTCGCATGGATGTCCTCCTGTGTGAAGTGGTCGCCACCCGGTGTCGAGTGGCCCTAACCCTGAGCTGCCCCGGTCGGGTGCACCTCGATTGGCAGCGCCCTCCGGCGTGCGCGGTCCACACAACACCACGGAGGGCCCCGAGGGAAGTTCCGTGAGCGGCCGATACCCGATTGTGACCGAAGTGCGACCGACGCGACTCCGAGGCCGGAAGATCTTCGGCGGGAGCGGCTACGGTGAGGTTCGTGCCCGGCTACGACGACGACCTCCGCCTCGCCCACGTCCTCGCGGATGCGGTCGAGCGGATCACCCTGGAACGGTTCCGGGCCGAGGACCTGCGGGTCGAGACCAAGCCGGACCTCACCCTCGTCAGCGACGCCGACCGCGACGCCGAGGAGCTGGTCCGCTCCCAGCTCAAGCGCACCCGTCCGCGCGACGCCGTCGTGGGTGAGGAGCTGCCCCCCACGGGCTCCAGCCCCCGGCAGTGGGTCATCGACCCGATCGACGGCACCCACAACTTCGTGCGGGGGGTCCCCGTCTGGGCCACGCTCATCGCGCTCGTCGACGACGGGGTGCCCGTGCTCGGGCTCGTCGCCGCTCCCGCCCTCGGGCGCCGGTGGTGGGCCACGCTCGGCAGCGGCGCCTGGGCCGGTCGCAGCCTCACCAGCGCCAAGCGCCTCCACGTCTCCGGTGTCTCGCGGCTCGAGGACGCCTCCCTCTCGCTCTCCAGCGTCACGTCCTGGGCCGACGTGGGGCGCCTCGACGCCGTCCTCGCCCTGGCCCGGACCTGCTGGCGCGAGCGCTCCTTCGGCGACTTCTGGTCCTACATGCTGCTCGCCGAGGGGGCCGTCGACATCGCGGCCGAGCCCGACCTCGCCGTCTACGACATGGCCGCGCTCGTGCCGATCGTCACCGAGGCCGGGGGCCGCTTCACCTCGGTCGACGGTGTCGACGGGCCGTTCGGCGGCAACGCGGTCGCCACCAACGGCCTCCTCCACGACGAGGTGCTCGCCCGGCTGGCCGCGGGCCGTCCGTCGGTCGTCCCCTCGCGCGACTAGGAGCAGCCGCTAGAAGAGGGCGTCCTGGTCGGCCTCGGTCGCCACGCCCTCCAGCCGCAGCAGCAGCGCCTTGCGCTCCAGCCCGCCCGCGTAGCCGGTCAGCGTGCCGTCACTGCCGACCACCCGGTGGCAGGGCAGCACGACCGGCAGCGGGTTGGCCCCGTTGGCGGCGCCCACCGCGCGGGCGGCCCCCACCGGCAGGCCGAGACGGCGGGCCAGCGCCCCGTAGGTGGTGGTGCTCCCCCACGACACCTCGGCGAGCGCGTGCCACACCCGCTGCTGGAAGTCGGTGCCGACCGGTCGCAGCGGCAGGTCGAAGACCCGGCGCCGGCCCTCGAAGTACTCGGTGAGCTGGGTGCGGGTGTCGCGCAGCACCGCCGACCCCTCGCGGCGCGTGCCCGGCGTGCCGTCCGGCGCGGCGTCGAACCGGATGGCGACGAGGGCGCCACCGCGGGCGAGCAGCTCGAGCCGCCCGATCGGGGAGGCCATGACGAGCGAGGAGGTCTCGCCGGGGTCAGAGGGCAACGGTGGTCACGGGCCCCGGCACCCGCCCCTCGAGGTCGGGCACGACGGTCGTGGCGTCGCCGACGAGCACGACGGTCCACTCCCCCGTCACCGTCCGGCGGTAGGCGGTGTCGAGGTCCTCCCGGCCCAGGGCCGAGACCGCGGCGAGGTTGCGGGTCGTGAAGTCGAGCGGCAGCCCCTCGAGGGCGAGGGCGGCGGTCTCGTCGGCGACGGTGTCGGCCGTGGCGTAGCGCCCCGGCGCCGTCTTCGCGACGAAGTCGACCCCGGTGCGCAGCTCGGCGTCGGTGAAGCCGTCGCGGGCGCCGTCGAGGATCTCGAGGAGGATGCCCACCGCCTCACCGGTCACCTCGGAGCGGACCGAGCCCGACGTGACGAACGAGCCCCCGGCGACGCGCGGCCGGAACGACGCACGTACCCCGTAGGTGTAGCCCTTCTCCTCCCGCAGCACCGCGTCGATCCGGGCGTTCGGCGAGCCGCCGACGACGAAGGAGAGCACGGGGTGCGGTGCCCAGCCGTGCGGCGTGGACCGGTCGGGGCCCGGGCACGAGACGACCATCTCGGTCTGCACGGCTCCGGGCCGGTCGACGACGACGACCCGGGCGCGGTCGGCGGCCGGGACCGGGGGCACCGGCCGTGGGGGCGCCACGTGGTCGGGGGCCTCCCACCCACCGAGGGAGTCGGTGAGCAGGTCGAGGGCGGGGACCCCCGTGAGGTCGCCGGCCACGACGAGGGTCGCGCCCCGGGGTCCGACGGTGCGGGCGTGCCGGGCCGCGACGTCGTCGCGGGTGATGGCCGAGACCGTCTCGGTGCTGCCGGCAGCGGGGCGGGAGGCGCGGTCGGCGGGGTCCCACATCGTGCGGGCGACCTCCCGGGCGGCGCGGTGCGCGGCCGAGGCGCGCTCCTGCTCGATCTCGGCGAGCCGGCTGCGCAGGATGCGCCGGACCTCGGCCTCGGGGAAGACCGGGGTCGCGAGCGCGGCGGTGAGCAGGTGCGAGGCGGTCTCGAGCTGGGACTGCGGCACGTCGACGTCGACGAGCAGCCCGCCGTCGGACACCCCGGCCCCGATGGCCATGCCGTGGCGCTCGAGCAGCTCGGCGAACTCCTCCGGCCCGTGCTCCTCGGTGCCCTCGTCGAGGAGGCGGGCCATCATCGAGGAGACCCCCTCGACCGAGCGCTCCTCGGTGGCGAGCGAGGTCGGGACGACGAGACGCATCGAGAGGACGTACTGGCCGGGCAGGTCGTGCAGGAGCACCCGCAGGCCGTTGGGGAGGACGTGCTCGGCGGGCGCCGGGAAGGCCCACGGCGCGGGCGGCAGGACGACGGGGCGGCTCACGCGACCGCCTCCTCGTCGACGGCGTCCGGCACGAGGTAGGCGACCACCGCGCGGCTCTCCGGACGCAGCCAGCGGCGCGTCGCCGCGACGACGTCGGCGGCGCTCACCGCGCGCACGCGGTCGAGGTGGGCGTTGACGACCTGCGGGTCGTCGTGGAGGAGGGTGTTGCGGCTGAGCATGTCCGCGCGCTCCTCCTGCGAGGCCAGGGCCGACAGCCACGCACGCTCGGACTGGGCGACCGACGCCTCGAGCTCGGCCTCGGTGGGCCCCTCCTCGGCGAGCCGGTCGAGCTCCTCGACGAGGGCGTCCTCGAGCCCGCGCGGGTCGGCACCGGGGGCGACGTCGATGACGACGAAGCCGAGCGAGACGCCGTCGACGAAGCCCCACGCCGTGGCGTGGGCCCCCACCGCCGTCTGCTCACGGCGCACCATGCGGCGCACGAGCCGGGAGCTGGACAGCCCACCGAGGCAGTCGAGGGCGACGGTGGCCGCGAGCAGCTCGTCGGTCTCGTCGACGGGGAGGCGGAAGGCGACGTGCAGCCGGTCGTTGGGGACCTTCTCGCGCCGCTCGACACGCACCGGCTCGGTGAGCGGCTCGAGCTGCGGCAGGGCCGGGCGGCGCTCCTCGGCCCGTGCGGCCAGCGGCCCGAAGTGCTTCTCCACGAGCGCGAACCCCTCGTCGGGCTCGACGTCCCCGCAGAGCGTGAGGACCGTGTTGTCGGGCGCGTAGTGGCGCCGGAAGAAGGCGTGGACGTCCTCGAGGCTCGCGGCGTCGAGGTCCTCCATCGAGCCGATCGTCGGGTGGTGGTACGGGTGCCCCTCGGGGAAGACGGCGGCGTAGACGTCGATGAGCGCGTTGCCGTAGGGCTGGTTGTCGTAGCGCTGGCGCTTCTCCTCCTTGACGACGTCGCGCTGGTTGTCGAGGTTCTCCTGGGTCACGGCGTCGAGGAGGTGGCCGTGCCGGTCGGCCTCGAGCCACAGCGCCAGCTCGAGCGCGCCGGTCGGCACGGTCTCGAAGTAGTTCGTGCGGTCGAACCACGTCGTGGCGTTGAGCCGGCCACCCTCGGCCATCAGGGCCTCGAAGTGCTCGCCGCTGGCGACCTGGCGCGACCCCTGGAACATCAGGTGCTCGAAGAGGTGCGCGAACCCGGTGCGCCCGGCCTGCTCGTGCCGTGAGCCCACCCCCACCCAGAGGTTGACCGTCACGTTCGGGACGGTGTGGTCGGGCGAGATCACGACGCGCAGGCCGTTCGGCAGCGTGCGCCGGTGGATCGGGTAGTCGAGCGGCATGGCGGTCACCCTACGGTCCGGGTGCCCGGGACGTCGCGGAAGCGGGGCTCAGCCGACGTCGCGCAGGTCGTCGGCCGCCTTGATGGCCCGGCGCGCGAACACCTGCTGCTCGGTGGCGACCCGCTCGGCCCGGCCCCGGCCGAGGAAGCTGACGGCCCAGTGCAGCAACGTCGTGACCCGGTTCTTGAAGCCGATGATGTAGACGATGTGCACGCCGAGCCAGAGCAGCCAGGCGATGAACCCGTGGAAGCGCAGCCGACCGATCGAGGCCACGGCGCTGAACCGCGACACCGTCGCCATCGACCCCTTGTCGCGGTAGGTGAACCGCTCCTGCGTGGGCTTGCCGTCGAGGCGGTTCGTGATCTCCTTGGCGGCGAACCGCGCTCCCTGGATGGCGACCTGGGCGACGCCGGGGAGGTCGTCGAGCGAGATCATGTCGCCGACGACGAAGACCTCGGGGTGGCCCGGCAGGGTGAGGTCGGGGCCGACCTTCACGCGGCCCGCGCGGTCGAGCTCGGCACCGGACTGCTCGGCGAGCTGCCGCCCGAGAGGGCTCGCCTGCACGCCCGCGGCCCACATCTTCGTCAGGGCCTCGACCCGGACCTCGTGCCCCTGCGGGTCCTTGTAGGTCAGCCCGGTCTCGTCGACGTCGGTGACCATCGAGCCGGTGCGGACGTCGACCCCCATCTCGGTGAGGCGGCGACGGGCCGCTCCCCCGAGCCGCTCACCGAACGAGGGCAGGACGGTGTCCGCGGCGTCGAGGAGGATGACGTGCGCCTGGGTGGGGTCGATCCGGCGGAAGTCGTGCTTGAGGGTGCGGCTGGCGAGCTCGGCGATCTGGCCGGCCATCTCGACGCCGGTCGGGCCGGCACCGACGACGACGAAGGTCAGCGCGCGGCGCACGTCCTCCTCGGTCGTGGCGAGCTCGGCGATCTCGAAGGCGCCGAAGATGCGGCCGCGCAGCTCGAGGGCGTCGTCGACGGACTTCATCCCGGGGGCGAACTCGGCGAACTCGTCGTGGCCGAACCACGACTGGCCCGCGCCGGCGGCGACGAGGAGGGAGTCGTACTCGGTGACCGTCTGCTGCCCGAGCAGCTCGGAGGTGACGGTGCGCGCCCCGAGGTCGATGCCGGTGACCTCGCCGAGGATGACGCGGGCGTTCTTCTGGCGGGCGAGGACCTCACGCGTGCTCGGGGCGATCTCGCCCTCGGAGAGGATGCCGGTCGCCACCTGGTAGAGCAGCGGCTGGAAGAGGTGCTGGGCGGTGCGCGCGACGAGCGTGATCTCGACGTCCTGGCGGCGACGCAGGGCGCGGGTGCCGAACAGTCCTCCGAAGCCGGATCCGATGACGACGAGGCGGTGTGCGCGGCCGGTGGGGGTGGTGGTCACGTCAGGTGCAACGGCGGCGGCGGGCGGCGTGATTCCGCCGACACGCCGGTGTGACCGGGGTCGCGGGGGTAGGCGGCCAGCGCCGCCGCGCCGCCGCGCCGCCGCGCCGGCAGGGTGCTGGTGTGGGGGCAGGACGCCCCCCGGAACGTGCTGGTGCGGGGGCAGGACGCCGCGCTCACGCCCGGGCTCCTTCGTCGTCCGGGCCTTCGCGCTCCCGGCATCCTGACCGTACGACGAAGGCCCGAACCGGCTGCGCCGGTTCGGGCCTTCGTCGT
>QAXK01002460.1:0-20213 GCA_004335735.1 Chlorella sp. KRBP | reverse complement strand
GGCACTGTTGATCCAGCAGCAGGCATGGAAGGAGTCCTGCAGCAGATGCCACATACACATCAGTTGGTCTGCCACAAAGTCCCCCGGTACTGCCAACATCATCATCGAATCGTCAACACTGCACAACACCATCAGCATGCAGATTTCTGATGCACACCTGAGTCGCATCCATGGGGGTTGGATCCTACTGTGGCTGCAGTTGGCTGCAACTCACCTTGCCAGACTCTGGGATGTTTGAGAGGGAGAGGTTGCCAACGACTGCAACGTGGTCGCCCATGTGCATGTCATCATAGATGGTAGCCTGCACAACGTGGCAGTGGGTGCATGCGTGTCAGGGCTTGCTGCTTGTTGGTTGGTTGCTTGGCACAGCGCTAGTTCCCACTCTTGATCAGATGCAGCATGCTGGAATGGAACGATGGTGTTTGATGCTGCAGCCGGAACTGACCTGATCTTTCGCCACTGTCGCAAACAGGTTGCGGCACTGGGCGTCACACATGTTCATGCTCAAGTCCTGGACTGGCGAGCAGTGGCTCTCCTGCAGCAGCAATGGTGGAGCACAAAGAACTCTTACATGTTTCAGGTGGTATTTCAGCAATACAAACACACGAAATGAGGGCCAGCCCCTACCTTGATGACCGTTTTCAGCTTCAGCTGCTTGAGGGCTTGCAATCTGCTGTCTGCCATCTTGCCCTGCTACGTTGCGTGATGCTGTTCACATGTATTGGAGGACAGAGCTTGAACATTTCACATTCCACTCCCTGGAGTCGCTTATTGTTCAGCAACTTGCAGACAGCAGGGTGTCATGAGTCACTTTTGAATTTGCTGTGACCGTCACTCTCTAAGCAACCTGCTCTACCTGGCAACCAATCCGTAGATGTTGAAAAGTCTCTTTTTTGCAAGGTATTGGCGGTCATGGTGGACTTGCCTCCAACGAGCAGTACTGACACGCTCGCCGATCTGGCTGATCACGATCAACACATACGTGACTGCAGGCGGGCACAATCGGTGCTGGAAACAGGGCTTGAAAACTCCACGTACGTTCTATCCAACACAGAAGCTGTACTTGCGGTTCGCATATAGCACACCTGATAACCTGTTATCAACAGCACAAACAGCAGCTGTGTGACAGAGCTGGAGATGGAAAGCCGTGTTTGTGCCACATGCCTGCTGTTAATGATGAGGGGGCCCTTTGAAAGACGATAGATGGACGGGATTTTGGGGGCGCACTGTCTGCTGGCAGAATGCCAGCAACGATGTTGTAGCTGTCACAGTGTGTTGAAAAGAGATCGGCAAGAGCTGCAGCTGTAATGACTGTCGCTGTCAACACTTGTGCAGTCACAGTGTGTTTCAAACGCTGCGCATGAATGCCTGACTGTGGATTTGAGAGGGGGGGTCAATCACACGAAGCGTTCTTTGTCACCACCTGGTGGCCGCTAGTGTAAGCAAGGAACATAACACGCATGGCTGTGTGTGTTTGGTAGAAGGCAGTTGCAGACATGCCAGGCAGGCCGCTTGGTGCCATTGCAGTCACATGCACGGCTACACCATAACTCCTCTCAGCAGGGTACCTTGTTTGGCCCTGCCAGTGTCAAGCAGACATGCAGGGAGCAACTCACATGCGTGAGTTGGCCAAAGCACCATGATGCACACCAATGACAACACCACACCACACATGTACACGCCCAACATGCTCTCAGGCAACTCTCAACTCTGATCAACAGCCAATGCCTCTCACATCCTCGACAGCACAAGCCAGCACCCATGCGGTTGCAAGGCTGGTGAACACCAGTGCGAACACGCACCCCACTCCCACACATATTCCAAGAGGTTCCTCCAGCCACAAGTTGACCACGCGTGTTCCCTTTCCCCAGAGCGCCTCCAACAAACTATCACACAACGCATCAAGGTCGCTGATGTGACCCATGAGACACAACAAGGTGCTGGTGGGAGCACCCTGCAACGCCGCTCCTGCACTCCATACCATGTGACAGCATGCAGCCGACATGTGCTGCTGCACAAACCTCATCCAGGAACCCTTGGAGGCAATCACGTCACTGCAATTATGGAAAAACGGGGGAGTCCAGATGCTCACGTCTGGTGCAGACAGTTTGGACGGATGCAAGGGCTCACAGGAGGACGCGTGGGGCACCAAAAGGGCACTTCGCATCAGCATGGGATGCGTATGTCACGAAGTGCATCTGTCAATCGGCCGGCCGGTCGCGGTGACCAGCTATGGTGGGCCACTCTGCATACGCATGCTAGGGCTGCACACTGCATGTGTGCAGGGAAGCCCTTCCGCTGACATGTCATCTCAACACACGAGCCAAGGTGTGCAAGGCTCGCTACCGCGGGCGGCAGCTGCTGCGCAGAATGCAGGACACCAGCAAGCAACACAAAAAAGGGGCGCAGCCCTGCCGCCCGGGCCATTTGACGGGGTCGGCATGCAGCATCTGAGCTGCACAAGCACATGCATGGGCTGGATAGCAGCGCTCTGGAGCCACCTGGCTGCAGCCTTGTTGGTGTGTGAGGCGCCAAGCTCGGCTGCAGCACACAACACCATGACCATAGCCCCCACGGGGGGCATGCAGGGTCTCAGGGGGTGGATGGGTGCTCCACACAATGTGCTGTGCCCCATATATGTAGTAGGCTGCGACAATCCGTCGGCAGAGCATCAGGCGATGCACACACACGCATGCAGGTAGTAGTATAGTATTAGGTGGTACACAGCCAACCCAAGCCTTGGCCAAAACCGGAGCCAAACTTTGGACAGCAAGTACGCTCGGAAGTTTTGGGGCCAGCACTGTGCTCAAGACACCCAGAAAGACTGTGTGTGACACACAGGTGCACGCACATCTGACTGAGCAAGTACACAAACACACGCACATGTGCAGGTGGCACTAAACAAACACACAGTCATAACCGCCAGGGCCCATCCATGCTTTGCTCTGTGCTTTCATTCCAAACGGCATGGCGCATGCCCAGAAACAAACCACGAACAGACATGCTGGCTTGCTCCGTACTCAAGTACCAAATGGGCATGCAGGAGCCCAAAAAACTCTGCTCTCGACATGTGCTGGATCAGGATTGCCCTGGCGATCCCCCTGTTTCTTCTCAAACAGCGTCTCTGCTCAGACACCACATCGCAACACTTGCAACAGCACAACAGCCCAGCGACTGGCTGTTGGACAAGAAGCTGCAGCACTCGGCACTACCCTAGCCGCAGCACAAAAAACTGGCGAGTGCAGCACAATGCACAGCCCCAGACCTCTCCTCTTGGCTCACAAGAGATACCGCTCAACTTCAGCAGCACTTCCAGCAACGGATGCTCAAGCAGGAACGCAGCCACACCTCTCTCACTGGCACACAGCGGGGGCCTTCAAACTGCCGCAACCCCAACAAACACAGACTAGGCATAGCCTGGAAACCACATGGCTGGCCAACCCTCCGTGTGCTTCTGTGGCCAAGTGCAGGGGTACAGGAGTGATTGCACAAGAAAACAAAAGGCCCCACCTGCTGTGGGGGTGCGACTGTGCAGGGAAGGGTGACTACCCAAGTCACACTTTTGCAACAGTGCACACCCTCACTGTGGTGGGAGTGCCGTCACGGAGTGGCAGCCAGGGGGTGGTGCCGCCTTACTGGCGGACAGCGATGGCCTCACTCACTGTACTGACACCCACCACTGCTGCGCTGCCATCAACAGCAGCACTCTGACGTGCTGCTGCCCGCCCGCTGCCTGCTGTGCGCCCAGCTGCTGGCGCTACAACACCCCCAGTGGAGTTCCCGGCTGCGCCTGCAGGGCAACCTGCTTGCTGCCCGGCAACAGCTGCTGCAGGTGCGTGTAAGAAGCCCTGCTGGTCCCTCACAGGGGCTAGGTCCTTCCCAGCAATGTCACCTGATCGCTGCTGCTGCTGTCCTGGTGGGTAAGGCGTGTGGGAGGCCGTGCGGCTAAGAGCCTGCAGGCCAGCTACTGCCTCAGCCATTGTGGAGTCACTGCTGCCATTGCTGCCAGCACACCCCGGTGACTGCACAGGCAGCTGCTGCTGCTGCTGCTGCGCAGTGCTGGCGCCCCCTGCCGCTGCTGCCTTCTGCTGCTGCTGGGCTTCTGGCAGAGCCTGCTGCTGCGCACCCTGCTGCTGGTGTGCTGGTGCTGCTGCGCCGTCTCCTGGCAGCTGGGTTGTTGCAACTGGCAGGGCGCTAGGGTCTCCAGCCGCTCCTGCACCCTGCTGCACATTGAGAACCTGGCCAATTTGTGCCCCTGGCTGTGAGTAGAACCAAGAAGCCATGCGCGGCTGGCCTGCAGCTTGAGCAGCTGCAAGCTCATTCCCCGTGCCCCTGTTGGCCTGCGGGTTCACACCCATGGCAGCTGCTGCTGCTGCTGGCAGGGCCGGGCTTGCAGCACCAGACAAGCCTGACATTGCAAACATGGCGCTCTGTGAGGGTTCTGTCGAGCCGGGTCGACTGCTGGGGGCACTCTGCAACACGCCCTGCATCTGCTGCTGCGGCATGGCCCCTTGATCCAGCATCAGCATCTGCTGCTGCTGCTGCTGCTGGGGCTGCTGCATGTAGCTGTGCTGTGGCTGTTGCTGGTAGTAAGCCGCCATCATGCCGCTCTGCTGCTGCTGGTGGTGGTGGTGGTGCTGCTGCTGCATCTGGTGCTGTGCAGCCAGGTTGCCGCCCGAAACAGACAGATGCATCTGAGCCAGCTCTGGTGTCATACTCCCCATGCCCATCTGCTGCTGCTGCTGCATCATGTGCTGCTGCTGCTGGTACAGGTCTGCGGGCATGACCATGCCATTTGCCATTGCAGCCGAGGCACTCATGTGGCTGCTGCCATCATCAGATAGTAGCCCGTTGCACGCCAGGGACCCAGAGTGATTTGCATGCAAGCCACCCGCCTGCATGACGGCTGCAGCCGCCGCCGCAGCCGACATGCCGGCCGTCATGATGTACGGGCTCGCTGAGGCTGCGGCGGCTGCCGCGTAGGGGTCCTCGGGGGCGGCCGCGGTGGCTGCTGCTGCTGCGGAGCCGGGCTGCAGCCGGCGGCTGTACACGGGGGCCGACCAGTGCTGGATTGGCAGCTGTGGCGCATCTGGTTGTGAGACCCAGCTGATGTCCACGTCCAGCCTGTGGGCAGCAACAGGGGGCAGCAACAGGGGGCAGCAACAGCAGGGACATAGTTCTCGGACGCGATGCCCGGCGTGTGATGCTGCCATGGCTGTGATGCGCTGGCACATACAAGGCACAGGGACGCTCACATGCATAGGCAGCAGTCCAGCACAGTGCGCAACACCTGGCAAGCAGTTTGTCTGCAGACACACATGGTCCATCTGGCTGTGTTGTGCACCGCACTGTGGCTCGTAAAGGACCCCTATGCAGCCATGTATACGATACCAGCGTGTGTCCACTCACACTTTGGGCAGCATGAGGGCGCCGTGCTTCTGCATGGTCCTGTGCAGCCGCTGCACCAGGTCCCGCAGCCCACTCTCAGTCACTAGGCGGACCTGCAAGGGAGGTGTGACCAGCAGTACAGGGCGGTACACGTCAGCAGATGCCCTGGGTGCATACGGAAGCTTCAGTCATGTGCTTGCGCCAGGCCTGTGGCATGTCCTTCAAGACTACTCAAGACTACAAAGACAAAGACGGCCCCTGCCTTCACAGCTTCAAGGACAGCAGGATCCGCGAGAGTTTCACAGAGAGCGGGGCCCACCTTGTTGCTGCCCAGGCCCCATCGGGCCAGGTGTGGGCACTGCTGCAGCAGTGTGGCCTTCATCGCCTTGATCTCCTCAATGTACTGCTCACTGGGTACTGCCTTGGTGGTCAGGCAGTTCTCAACCTGCAGGGTGCATTGGGGCGTGGTGGAAGAGGAGGGTTGAGGGACCGCACAGGGTTGATGGCAGGCTGAGCAATGCAGCGTCACCACGACAGCGATGCAGCATGTACTGGCTCTACGCCCAGCAACCTGGGCTTGGTGTCAAACCATGCGGAGGACTGTGTGGATTAACGTGTGGACAGTCACCACAGGAAGAGGGGCATGATAGGGGCTTTGCCACAGGCCTTGCGGAGAGGACTCACCATCTTCAGGAGCTCCTGTGGGATGGCGTCCCTGTGCTGCCAGCCGCGCATGCCGTACAGCGGGATGACGTCATTCGGCAGGAAGACGTACTTCTCAAACATGCCGTTGCGCGTCACCTCCACCCTGTAGATGACACACTCATCCCCCTGCAGCACCGACCGGCCCTTGATGCGGGCCAGGTTCAGCACAGTGCCGTCGGAATAGCCCCGGGGCAGGGTGTGCCCAGCTGCTGCTGCTGCCGCCATCTGGGCAGCAGCAGCGGCGGCTGCGAGGGATTGCTGGTGCTGCTGCAGCATGAGCTGCTGCTGCAGCTGCATTGCCTGTTGGGAGTGCTGGGAGTAGGCCATCTGCTGCTGCTGCTGCTGCTGCTGCTGTTGGAGCAGCGCCATCTGGTCTGCTTGCTGCTGCTGCAGCTGCTGCATGTTCAGATCCTGCATCTGCTGCTGCTGCTGCTGGGCAGGTATTTGCTGCTCTCCAGCTGCCAGCTGCTGACTGGGCATCTGAGTGTCCTGCTGCTGCTGTTGGCTGAAGGTCGAGTGTTTGGGGGTTCCAGCAGATACAGCAGCAGTAGCAGACGGCTGGTGGTCCAGCTTTGCTCGCTTCCTGCTGCCCTCCTGCTGGTTGTCCCTGTCAGCTGCAGCATCATTGCCAGCAGATGTGCTGCTGTAGGGCTGGCTGGCCTCTTCTGCTGCGCTGTTCAGGGCCCCACTGCCTTCTGTCTTGGCTCTCTGCAGGGAAGCAGCTCCTGCTGCCGCGCCTGCTGCTGCAGCTGCCTGGTCGTTCTTGCCCTGCGAAGTGTCATTGTTTGTGAGGGTGGTGGTGGTGGCAGGGTGTGCTGGGGTGCTGCCAGGCTGCAATGCAGCAGCTGCTGTGCTGCTGTGTGGGATGCCTGTGCTGCTGCCAGCCTGGGGTAAGCCATTGCTGCCATGGGGT
This sequence comes from Chlorella sp. KRBP, assembly GCA_004335735.1. NCBI lineage: Eukaryota > Viridiplantae > Chlorophyta > Trebouxiophyceae > Chlorellales > Chlorellaceae > Chlorella > Chlorella sp. KRBP. The sequence goes on along the minus strand of QAXK01002460.1, from coordinate 13,207 downwards.
GCATCAGCAGCAGCAGCAGGGGCTCCTGCAGTTGCGGTCCCAGCAGCTGCTGGCGCCACCGCTGCTGCTGTTGCTGCTGCTGGTTGTGCAGGTGCAGCTGAGCCTGCTTGCTGGGTGCCACCAGGGGGTGGTGGGGCAGCAGCGAGGGAGCCTGCTGGTGTTGCTGTGCTGTTACTGGGGACACTCGTGAGGTGTGATGCATCCAGGACACCATTGGGTGCCTCTTGCGGGCCCTGACCGTTGGCGCCAAACAGCATGCTCTCTGTTGCGCGGCATGATGTGCCCACCACAGTCAGGAACCCTGACAGTACCTGCAGCTGCTGGTGCATATGCCTGTTTTCTGTCTCCAGGTGCACTTTGTAGTGCTCCAGCTGCGTCAGGCGGTCCAACAGCGCAGGGACTGAGATCTCCTGCATGGTTGGCTCAGGGTGGACATGGCCAGGCTGGCCTGCAGGGTGCACCTGCAGCTGCTGTTGCTGCTGCTGTTGTGACTGCTGCTGCACAGCGCCACTGTGGCTGCCTGGCGCGGAGGATTCCTCCGGAAGCTGCGGTGGAGCAGTGCCAGGCAAGCCATTCATGCTGGGGGGGCCTGCCCAGGTTGACCTGAGAATTTGTCACCCCCTAGCACGGGCAACGCACAACAGCAGGCCATGTCAGCTCAGATAGTAACATATGTATGTAAAGAACCTTAAGCTATGCATCGCAGGCACGAGCGAAGCACGCCCGCAACCATCCACTGGGTTGGTGACTTTGTCAGAATGTGAGGCTGTGCAGAACTCATGAACTTAAGCTGATTCGCGTTTTCACAGCCAATGAATGCTATTTAAGCATCAAAGTTTACTTACCGCGCAAGTGAAATGACTATCCTACAACAAAATTATCCGCCTGACAGCTGCACGAAGCGGCGACTGCTGTTCAATACGCAAACATTTTAGGTTTGATTTGTTGAACGGTGCTGTCAGACGAGCCTAGGGGCCTGCCCATCGAAAATGACAGCCTTGCTGGAGCTGTCCCCCGACAAGCCTGCTGCAGCTGGCCCCCAAAACAACAAAACACAGTCAACCTACATTCAAACAACAGGACACCAGTCCCAGCTCGTTCCTTCCGGGTTACCGACGCTGCATTCAAGCAATGCGCTAAACCACGGTGCGGATGCATTGACCAGTCGAACCGCAAGCGACGCTGTGAGGCGAGAAAGCCTTCACCAGAGGTACTAAGCTGCATGGTCTTGATAATGATGAGCCTGCGGAGACGACGAGGGCGTACCACCCTGTACGGATACATGTGGAACCCGCCAATGGCTGCTGAAGGTCTAGTCGCGTCCTGATGTCGTCACCAATATCTGCATGCTTCCAAAACTGCTGAGTGCCTGGTTTGGTGTGCAAGAGCCATGCATCACATAGTAGCTACTAAGTAGCCAGCCTGACAACGGCACTACCTGACAGGCCTCCTGTGTGGCTTTACAGCAAGTGCTGCAGTTGCATTGGCCTCCACTGTGATGATTGGGCACAACTTTCAAATGGGATTCAACAGCCAAAGACCCCCTGGTCCGTTGTTCAGGGTTTGACATGGGAAGTGTCTCGGAAACAGTGTGGCAATTGTCCTGCAGCTGCTGCATGTTTGTATCAGGAAGAGCAGAGGGTGTAACAGAGAGAACCCGTGTGACTGACTGCGTTGTGCTCAGCACAACACAGTAGGGGTGTGCATGCCTGGCAAGCCGACTGGCTTGATACCATTCCCACCCTTGCATCGCCTGTGTGACTATGCCTCTGCAATTGAGGACGCAATTCAACTCTCAACACACATGTCACCTAGAGTGCTGCAGTGACTGTTGCTGCTGCAGCCCCTGCATAACTGGGTGCTTGAGCCCATGCCCATGTACTGAGTGACTGCCGCGCTTGAATGTGAAGCTGCAACCAGATTGCATGCCAAGGATCTGCCAGTAGGTTCACCGCTCGCCAGGCAGTAACAGTGCAACCTCCATGCATTACGTCTTGCCATGTTGGCATTTAGCACGTGATGGCACAAGCAGCGACACATCCCTAGCACACTGTTACAAGTCACAGCCCATGCCTATAGCATGCTGCTGACTCGGTCAGGCAAAATTTGACAGCTTGACAGTGTGAAAACGAATGTCGACCAATGCAACTCTCCAAGAAGCTCACGCGAGCTGCACACACATACCAGCCTTGCCTGTATGATGGCTGGCTTCAATAGCAGCTTGCACAAAGACACTTGCAACACTCCTAGCCAGCTGCGGCGCTTGCAGCAACACTTCACACTCTCTCTGGAGCCCAGCACCCCAATCCAACAATTGACACAACATGCATTTGTCCACAAGGAGTCTGCCTGCACACAACGGCTTCTAGATACATTTGCGTGCCACATCTTGCGGGGAGTTTGTGCTGGAACAACACGATCAAGCTCTGCACACAGTTTTGTACAACAGGTGATGTGATACACCAGATGCCACATACATTGCCAGGGCTGGCCCTGCTACAGGGATGAGGCGCAACGCCCTTCCCTGTCAACAGCAGCACAGCATCAGCCAGGAACAAGTGCCTGCTGGCACCTGTTCTTCTACCTTCGCTGGCCGTCTACAGGCCAAAACACGATGAGCCTAGCCAAACCAATGCATTGCATGATGCATTGCATGATGCATCGGAGATCAGGGCCTGGTGAGCAGCTGTTCAGCAGCTGAATACAGCCCTCACACCCACAGAACCACCCAACCCAGCACTGCCAGCCTGGCAATACAGGGTTTAGTTGGTGAGCACCTGCGAATCACCTTAAGACCCCAGACGCCACCACATCCGACATGCTGTACACCTTCTGCGCCGCGCCCTCTCTCTGCTTCTGCGCCAAGAACAGCACTGCGTCGACCGTGCCCTCTGCGTACATGCTGCGGCCTTGCACGTTGTGCTTGAACACAAACTGCACCGACTCATCGGGGCTGGTGAGGGTGTAGGTGTGGAAGGCATGACCGTCCAATGCGTCCTCTGGGACTCCCATCTGCTCCAGCTGCGTCACTCGGTCACGCACCTTGCGTATCTGGCTCTGCATGGCATCAGTAGCAGCAGGACAGCAGCGAAAGCATCAGCAGCAGCAGCGGCAATGACAGCACTGCTTGGCACTGTAATTGCCAGGGCCCCTAATGTATCATATATTAGTTATATAACTAAAAGCACAGCTGATGCGTGATATCACCCCAAGGGCATGCCTGGCTCATCTCCCCTCTCAGCTGCATGCTGAGGGCTCTGGTATCTGGTCAGCATAGGCACAACCGAGCTCAGCAGCCGCTGCATGCATGCATGCATGCACCTGCACCAAGGCAATCAGCTACGCAACATTTGCGCAAAAGCTCACCTCCTTGAAATCGACCCCCATCTGTGCAAACGACTGCACCACAGCCTTTGCTGTGCCTGATGTGTCTGCCTTGTTGCGCTGATGACTCTCAACCACACTCAGCTTGTAGCCACTGAATGCACCGGGGAACTGATCAGCCATGATCTGCATCATCTGCTGGAATGCAACCACCTGCAGCACACAAATGCACACATGGAGTCATGATCACATACTCACCTGATGTGTACATGCAACCGTTGTTGGCGCCATCTCTGCCTAAAATGGCAGGGGTACATAACCAGGAGTGCAGTGGTCCCAGGGCATTGCCAGCAATGCGGGTCAGTACGATGCATCACTTGCTACAATGCAGCATCTGCAGCACATGTACTTGGATGGTGCCAGGTGTGACAACGTGTCTGTACGCACGGCTCTGCACATTTATGTGATGATCAAGGCTTTGGTGCCTCATGCAATCACCTGCTTGCCCATCTGTGGTGACACAACTGCATACACGCCCGCTGCTTCTGCTGCTGCTGCAACGACTGCTGGGTCGCCCCCTGTAGTGCCCATCACAAACGAGACGCCGTTCTCTGCATAAAACTTGGCATTGTCTGCAGCAGCAGCAGCAGCAGCAGCAAGGTAAGCAAGGGATGCACACAGCCACACTGCTTGAAATCAACTGGATCAGCAGCAAAGTGGAGGGGCCACTCAGACGACTTAGGTCAACATGTGCTTTGCAGCACACTCACAGGCTGCGGCAGCATGTGCATGCATGCATGCATACTCAACCCTTCATAGTTTAGCCATGTACAGCTGTAAAAGAGCCCTGTGGGGTTGAGGAATTATGTACGGTCCACGCGGGGAAGTTTTGCAGGTTGAGCATCAGTTGCTTGTGCTGCCACCCACCATTGACGCAGTACGGAGTGGTGTAATCCACAACGATCAGGTTAGGGTGCTTGTCCATTATCTGCCTCATCACCTCCTGCCTGCGGTCCTTGCCTACGAGTTCAACTGGTACGCCTTTTATGCCCACATTGGACACTGCCACGCCTGCAGAGTAGCCTGTGAGGGTGTAGGGGACCAGGGTGAGTCCTGCTGCAACCACTGCCTCTGCTGCAGCATGGCCCATCTGCATGACAACAGACGCATTGCGTACGCAGCTTCAGGCAAGAACGTTTGACAGCATGCAGGTGCTCAGAAGGTTGCAAGGTAGTTGTGTGATTGGCACATGCTGCTGGACTTGTGCAAGGAAAGCAAGTACTCTCCCAATCAGGGTAAGCTCACAGCATGGGAAGCTGGTAAAAATTGCGTTACTCACCCTGCCTGTGCACGAGTTCACCATGACTGGTGGTGCCAGCGCTACACCCTGAGACACTGCGCGCTCTGCTTGAACAGCAGGGGGTGCTGCACTTGCACTAACTGCATTGGGAGTCAGCAGTGCACGTGGATGGGATCTGCCCCAGTGTGTGAAACACATTGGTACACCATGGTGTTGATAACACCTCTGTGCTGCAGGAGCATGCATTGACATCGCTGAGTGAGTCTGCAAGGCCTGAAGGTGAAGGCCCAGGATCTGAGTCAACGATCGAGTATGCTCTTGGCCAGATGCAGTTAAGTATTTATGGCATAAGAAAGAGCGTTTGATCATTGATGCTTGAGAGTCCCGTGCCTTGTCCAGCCCTGTCAAACTCGCATCGCAAAGTCGCAAAACCTCCCTCAAAGCACGACCTTGTTGTTGACAGCAGCTTCGAGTGACACACGTGTGTCAACGTAGTTTGAATTATCATACTTGTTCGTGCGACTGCTGGAGCACGGTCGGTTGGGTGTTCCAGTTGGTGCAGCACACTCGTTGCTCGCTGCTCATGCCCGGAACCTCTGGACTTCAAAAGCATATTTGAGTGCCCGGACGGGCTGGAGTGAGCCCCAGTCCTCACACCTCGCTCGGTCTGCTGAGTACATACTCCATGGAGTTTTGAGACAGTTTGTAGGTCTCAGACTGTACACCGGCAGCCATGGCAACAGTCATCCACACGGTGGGCAGCCGTGTCTGGGTGAAGGATGACAAGGAGTCATGGGTCAAGGCAGAGGTGCAGAAGCTGGAGGGGAACACCCTCATAGTGGCCTTGGAAGAAGGGGGTGAGCTGCGCAAGGTGCAGCCAGAGGATGCACCCTTGCAAAACACAGACACGCGTGGAGTGGAGGTAAGTTATAAGAAAACCAATTGACACTCTTGCACGGGCAGACTGGGTGCCGCGAGTCCAGAGTGTTAAGTAACTCCTGCAGGGTGCTGTGCTGACAGCAGAAAGCACATTTGCAGGCCTACAGTGTGCTGGTATGCTGCACACCATCTGCAGCATCTGTGAACCTTGGTGTATCTTTGTTGATATGCTGCTTTACGTAAAACGTTGTTGGCAAGGTGGCAGCAAGGGCTCCTCTTTGCTGTGTGTGCTGAGTGCAGGACATGACCCGGCTGTCGTACCTGCACGAGCCGGGTGTCCTGTGGAACATCAAGAACCGCTACATCTATGATGACATCTACACATACACTGGCAGCATCCTGATTGCCGTCAACCCCTTCGCGCCCCTGCCCCACATATATGGGCCGCACATGATGGACCAGTACAGGGGAGCAGATCTGGGTGATCTGTCACCTCACGTGTATGCAATCGCTGATGCAGCATACAGGCAGATGCGGAAGGAAATGAAGGGCCAGTCCATTCTGGTGAGCAGCAGCAGAGGCGCATTGTGTGTGCCATGAGTATCCCACTGCAGCAATGGCGGCACATCTTGGTGCCCTGTGTTTCATGAGGGTTTCGTTCTGTGCCTAGCTTGTGCAGCAGCACCCATGATTTGCACCAAGCGGCACGTTCAGAAGCTGCTGCACACCTTATCCCTAAGTCTTGGGCATGTTGACAGCGCATGGTGCAGTTGAGCAGTGTACATCATTTGGGGCTGGGCTGGGTATTGGCTGGGTCGGCTCGCTGTACGCCTGCTGCATTGCAAACAGACCAGGCTTTCGTGTGACACCCATACATGCTATCTGCCTTTGACATGGTCTGCTGTCGTCACCTGCTGTGGTTGCTGTCCTGCTGTTGTCCCTGTGCACTGCAGGTGAGCGGCGAGTCAGGTGCTGGTAAGACCGAGACCAGCAAGCTGATCATGAAATATCTGGCATACATGGGCGGCTATATGGAGGCAGCCAGCAAGCAGCGCAGCAGCACTGGCGGAAGATCTGTGGAGGAGCAGGTCCTGGAGTCAAACCCGCTGCTGGAGGCGTTTGGCAATGCCAAGACGGTAAGCAGCAGTCAGCTGGTCCCGTGCTCGCAGACAGGATCCAAGTCCACCACTCAGTGTCAGTGTTGCTGCTTTGTCCAGAACAGGCAGCATGCTGGCAAGCGCTGGCATATGCAGGCAGCAGATGCAGCAGCAGGGGTTGAAAGGGAGGTGTCCTGAAGTGAATGTCCTGCAGCAACATGGCAGCAGCCAAGTGCACAGGGCTTGCAGCAGGAGTGCCCGCAGCCAGCCCTGACGGTGCTGTGTGTTGATAATGGTAATGCACATGTTGCCAGTATAGCAAAGTCACGCTGTGTGTGTGCACTGCTTCATGCAGGTGCGCAACAACAACAGTAGTCGCTTCGGTAAGTATGTGGACATCAACTTCAACAAGGATGGAGTCATCAGCGGTGCCGCCATCAGGACATACCTGCTGGAGCGCAGCAGGGTGGTGTCCGTCAACAACCCAGAGCGCAGCTACCACATATTCTACCAGGTGTGCTGGCAGATGCAGCTGTGCTGGGGGTTCACCTAAGTGTAGGCCTTCAGTAGTTTTAGCCCGCAGGAAGCAGTTGACAGGCTCACTTGTACTGGGGTGCTGGTGTTTTGTGCAAGACATGTAGTCAGCATCATGCAAGCCAACCCAAGAGCGTCCAGCTCACCCTAATTGTGCCCCAACCACGCCTCAGCAAGCCCACCGCATCAGGTCACAGCATCAGGTCACAGCGTATGTGTGCAAGGCGTGCATAGTGAGTGGGTAACTGCCGTGATGAATGCTCACAGTGAGCTGGCTTGGTTGCTGCTGTGCAGCTCTGTGATGGTGCGAGCCCTGAGGAGCGCCAGCGCTGGTTCCTGCGGCCAGCACAGGAGTTCCACTACCTCAACCAGAGCACCTGCTTCGACATCCCTGGCGACTCAAATGCAGAGGAGTACAAGGTGAGCTCGCATCAGGCACAAACGCTTGCTTGCCATTTATCGTATTGCTGCGTGGCCTCAGTTGTGCCTCTTGTCAGTCGGCCAGGATAATGTGAAGCAGGTGCTCAGCTTTCAAGTGACGGGCCATCACTGAAGGCTGTTTGGCGCTTGTTTTTACCTTTGCAGCGCACCGTGACAGCCATGGCAAAGGTGGGCATCCCCCCAGGGCAGCGGGAGGCTGTGTTTGCCACAGTGGCGGCTGTGCTGCACCTCGGCAACGTCAGCTTTGTGGAGGGCAAGGACTCGGACAGCAGCCAGGCCGCACCAGGCGCTGCAACAGAGCACCTGCAGGCAGCAGGTGAGCAGGCTGTTCCGAGGCTTTCTCGGTGCTCGGAGTTCAGGGCTTGGGTGGGCTGTGGAGGAACAGTGGCTCCATGGAGGAACAGTGGCTCCATGCATCTGCGGCGCAGGCTCCTCACCAGGCCATCTGCAGGCGGCTGCTGAGCATGACGGCCTGCATCATGGCTGACCAGTTCCTGGTAGTTTCTCCATCGCTTGTTGCATGATATCGTTACTCGAGAAGCTTGCGGGTCCTGCACGGGGTTGATATAAGAAAGAGGGGCGCGCTGCTGACACTTTGCCTGGAGGCAGCTGTGCTGGCGTGCTGATGTTCACACGTTGGATTCTCAATCACGGCTCACACCAGCCGATAAGGCCTGCAGTGTCATAGAAGATCAGTCAACACAGTCGGGGTGATTAGCTGTTGCGCCCCCGCACCCCCTTGCTGCTGCAGCAACCCTGCTGGGAGTCAACAAGGACGCCCTGGCCCACGCATTGACCACACGGTCGCGTGTGATGCGCGAGGGCGTCATCGTGTCGCCCCTCAACGTGCGCGCAGCCGTGGAGAACAGGTGGGTGCAGGGCCTGGACGGCCTGGATGTTGCATGCAGCTGTGCAGGACGCAGCAGTGCATCCAGCAAGGGGTGGGAAGACTGCCAGCCTTCGGCAGCTAGTGGGGCTTCCTTGGAGGATGCCCATTGCGACCCTCTAGCCGCATCCTGCAGAAGGCAGATTTGCCTGCCGGCCAGCTCAGCTCACACGGGAGGACACGAGCTGGGCAGATGCGCCCGAAGTGTGCGCTCAGCAGTACAGCACAAATGGAGCAACACAAGGAGAGGCTCTGTCTGGATGCATGAGGCATGGGCGAGGGCGACATATCTCATGTCTTGTGTACATCCTGCTGCCACATGCAGGGACTCGCTGGCCAAGATCCTGTACTCCAAGCTGTTTGACTGGCTGGTGGCAGCCATCAACACGGCCATTGGCGAGGACAAGGACTGCGCGGCCAGCGTGGGCGTGCTGGACATCTACGGCTTTGAGTCGTTTGAGTACAACGATCTGGAGCAGTTCTGCATCAACTTGGCCAACGAGAAGCTGCAGCAGCACTTCAACCACCACGTGTTCAAGCAGGAGCAGGTGCGGTACAGGCCCAGTAACATATATCCTGAACCATGTAACAGTAACAGTATAATTCCCAAGTGGCGCTAAAGCGCACCACTGTGGACTGAGTATGTCGCACTGGCATGCACACGTGTGACCCAGCATGGATGTGCTGTGTTGGCTGTCCTGTGGTGTTGACCTGTGGTTACTGATGGTGCGGTCCTAATGCCGTCTGTTGGTAATGTACTAGCATGGTGTACTGACCTGTGGGCTGTTGTATGCTGTGGTTGTGCAGGCTGAGTACGAGCGCGAGCAGATTGACTGGAGCTACATTCAGTTTGTGGACAACCAGGACGTGCTGGACCTGATTGAGGGCAAGATGGGCATCCTAGACCTGCTGGACGAGCAGTGCAGGTTCCCCACTTCCACATTCAAGGTAAGGCGCTGGCCAGGTACCCTCCTGCCAAGATACCCCGCATGTGTATGTGCAGGGGTTGTGTTGGCGCAGCAAAGGAGCATATGCTGACATCCACTTGTCATGCAGGCTTAAAATTAACTGGGTGTCGACTGCTGCAGCAACAAAACTGCACCGGCAGGTACAGGCGATTCACTGCTGAGTGCATACCTTTCATCAAGCTCGTGCTAGTGCCCGATCGCCAACCAGTATCCTTGCTGTGTGTGCTGCTGTATGTACAGGACCTGGCCCAGAAGCTGTACAGCACCAGCTCTGTCAGCAGCAGCCAGCGCTTTGCCCGGCCCAAGCTCAGCCAGACGGCGTTCACCATCCAGCACTATGCAGGCCCGGTCACGTACCAGACAGAGAACTTCCTGGACAAGAACAAGGACTTTGTCGTTGCCGAGCACCAGCAGCTGCTGCAAGACTCGACAGCAGCCTTTGTCAGGGAGCTGTTTGCACCAGACCCGGTAAGGGCTGAAGCCTGCTCTGGCACTCGCCCTTTGCTGAATACCCTTGCTGGTTGCGCTGCAGGTGGAGCTTGGAATTGCTGTTCGGTGTCAGCATCACAGTCCTTGCTGTCTCCACAATTGTTCGCCATGACATCAGGTGCCTGTGCCTGTAGCCTGCACTGTACTGCATTCGTGCCACATGTACCACCTGTGCCGTACCCACTCGTCTGTGCTCACGTGCGCTGCCTGTACCGCACCCACTGCTGTGTGCCCTCAGGTGCCAGAGGAGGCAGACGGCACCCCTGCCAAGGCGGCAGCGCCCCGTGCAGCCTTCAAGTTCAACAGCGTGGGCAGCCAGTTCAAGAAGCAGCTGGGCGAGCTGATGTCGCAGCTGCTGACGATGGAGCCCCACTACGTGCGCTGCGTCAAGCCCAACGGCCTGAACCAGCCCGGCCTGTTTGAGAACTCCAACGCACTGCACCAACTGCGCTGTGGAGGTGAGGTGGTTGGGCCCGCGGCTGTGCACCGTTGTGCTGAGAGTGAACAAACTTGCAAGCATGGAACTGCAGTGGTTCGGCGACTCCATGAAAGAACTGCAACATCAGGATCTGGGATTGCATTGTGGCAGCTGTGTTGGCTCCTGCGTGCAGCCTGACAAGCAGTGGGAAAAGAGGTTTGCATGTTGCGGGCGCGGGTTGATTACATGGTTACATGTGCTTGGGGGTGCTGCTGCGGTGTGCTGCTGCAGGTGTGCTGGAGGCTGTGCGCATCAGCTGCGCAGGCTTCCCAAGCAAGCGGCCCTTCCCCGACTTTGTGGATCACTTCTGGTCCCTGGCGCCTGAGCTGTACCACAAAGACGATGTGGATGACAGGTGAGGGCCTGGGACACAAACACAATCCGTGTCATTCTTGCGCAAGCTCCTGGCCTAATACGCCACTCGCCTAATACGCCACAAGCACCAAGGGCTCTGTACTGCATGCTTTGATTGAGCTCGCAGCTGAGCATGAATACAGGCAGGCACCCAGTCAGAGACGGTCTTCTCGAACAAGCCATGCAAATGTGCTGCCTTGCTTGCCTGCAGGCAAATCGCCGAGGGCATCCTCAAGTCCAGCGGCATCAGCGGGTACCAGCTGGGTACCTCCAAGGTCTTCCTGCGTGCGGGCCAGATGGCGATGCTGGACAAGCAGCGCACCGAGAAGCTCACCAAGGCGGCAACGGTCATGCAGCGGCACGCGCGCGGCTGGCTGGCCCGCCTGCACTACAAGCAGGACCTCCTGGCGGTTGTGCGCATGCAGGTGAGGGCCGACACTCGGCATGTGGGACAGAGCGGCGTGCAGGAGTGTATCAGTGCATTGGCCTGCGGCAGAACGGATTGCTTGACATGACCAGATGACCAGCATGTATGTCTTGGCCACTTTGCGCCACCTGGCTCGGCACATCCACAAGGAGTGGCAGTTGCAAGATGTTGGCTGTGTGGTGATGACTCAACTGTGGTGTGATTGGATGCTTGTGTTATGCAGGCGTACATGCGGGGGCTGCTGGCGCGCAAGCAGACCCGCTCGCTGCGGCAGCAGAAGGCGGCTGTCAACATCCAGACTGCCTGGCGGCGGTACAAGATGCGCCAGCAGTACAACCTGGTGTTGCACAACATCACAGCAGTGCAGGTGTGTCGGCACACAGTCCTTGCCATGTTGTGGGGCTTGTTGCTGCTGCTCCTTGTCACTTGTGTTGATGTGCTCCCACACTGCAAAAAATGCATGTGTCTTCATTATCAGCAATCTGCAAATTGTGCCCAAACCAGTTGTGCCAACAGAGCAGATTTCTGCCGTGCGATGGGGGCTGCTACTTCCGTTGTTGGTGACTGAAGCACAAATGCTTGTGGTTCTTATGATGCATCGCAGGCGGCCTGGCGTGGCTATGCGGCGCGCAAGCAGTACGCAGAGATGCGGCGCCAGCAGGGCGCGCTGGTCATCCAGTCCAACTGGCGCTGTGCAGTCAAGCGCAGCGAGTTCTCTGCGCTGCGCGAGGCAGCCATCGTCATGCAGGGCGCGTGGAGGTGCAAGCACGCGCTGTCGGAGCTGCGGCACCTCAAGTCGGAGGCGCGCGAGGCGTCCAAGCTGCTGGAGGACAAGAAGGTGCTGGAGGTGAAGCTCAAGGAGGTGCAGAGCACCCTGGAGCTGGTGCAGGGCCAGCGCAACGAGCTGCGCCAGGAGGTGAAGGACCTCAAGGCAGCACTGGCAGGCGCCAAGGACACGCTTGACGTAAGTGCTGCCCCTGTGCGGCGTTGGGCGTTGCCCCTCAGCACCGTCAGCTCCATGGACGTCCTGCATGTTTGGGGGGGGGGTGAACACAGGCTGCTGGGCAGGACTGTGTGACGGTGCTGCTTGCGTGTTACCTGTGTGGCATGGCCTGGCGTGCATGTGGTGACATGTATGGATGTGTCACGCCGCAGCACTGAGCATTACTGTGGTGCCCTTTTGTGTGGTGCAAATTCTTTTGCACACACAGGCTGCTGGGCAGGACCGCGAAGCGGCGCTGCTTGCTGCGCGTGAGGAGGCAGCGGAGCAGCTGCGGGCAGCACAGGAGGGAGCGGTTGCAGCAGCAGCACAGCTGGCCGAGGTGCAGGCAGCAGCCAAGGCAGAGGCGGAGCGGCTGACAACAGAGAAGCAGGAGCTGGACAAGCAGCTCAAGGTCGCCCAAGTAAGATACCGGGCAATTTAGGAAAGGGCTAGGCTAGGCTGACGTTGTGTTGTACAAGGTGTTGTACAAAACAGGAAACACAAGGTGGATGAGATCGTGCTCCTTGTGAGTGGCATTTTCCTCCGAAAGTGACACAGCCGCAAGGCAGGTGACCCTACGCTCTGCTCACACGCAAACGAAACGACACACTGTTTGTTGCCTGTCCTTGCAGGACTACATCCAGCGCCTGATGGCTGAGAAGGCTGACCTGGACAAGCGCTTCCATGGCATGAAGGACGAGCTGATCACACGCCTGCAGAACGCGTGTGCACAGCGCGATGAGGCACGCGCGCAGGTGAGCAGCCTCGCTGTGCTGTGTGGCCAGTCTGTGGCATCACAGTGTGTCAGATTGCGACATGTCGATGCCATTTTCAGCGTGTAGGATGATTGTCTGGCATGAGTCGCAGATGTACATCCGTTCAGATATGGCCTTTACTAGAAGCACTATCACAGTTTCACGACATCGTGTGTGCTGTTCCTCTGTTGTGTTGTGCTGTGAGCAGGTCATGGAGCTGGACAACCGCCTCCAGAAGGCCGGCTCTGATGCTGTCAAGAAGGACGACAATCACAGCAAGGTGGTGGCGGCCC
>QAXK01002457.1:0-19748 GCA_004335735.1 Chlorella sp. KRBP | reverse complement strand
TGCGCAGTCTCTCGCCTGATTCACCAGCCAAAAGTCCACCCCCCCCGTGGGCACGTGCAGGTATCCCTTGGTGTGCGAGGCGCTGCGGCGGTGCTTTGAGGACGCGCAGCGCGCTCCGGTGCACGGCCCGGCGGTGCAGCTGCTGGAGGACCAGCTGCACGAGCTGCACGCACTGCTGCAGGTGCGTGCGAGCGTGCGTGTGTGCGTGTGCAGCGGTCTTGAGGCAGCCAAGTGAGGCCAGGCGTGTTGAGCACCATCACAAACTGCACACACTGCTGCAGGTGCGTGCGTGCGTGCGTGCGCGTGCTCAACACGCCTGGCCATACTTGGCTGCCGCTCACAAACCCACTGTGTGTGGTGCAGGCGCATGATGACGTACTCCCACCAAATCACTGCAGCCAGAGCGCCCTTCATGCCCTCATGCCCTCATGCCCTCATGCCCTCATGTCCAACCACAGGACGCCGGCGTTGCCATCCCACCCCATTGTGACGAACACCCAGCTGCAAACGCCACCCTCGCCGGCAACGCACACCTGGGGGCCACCAAGCAGGCAGGCGCCCGGCCCACTCCCTCATCCACTGGCCAGGGCGCCGCAACACCCACCAAAACATCGCCCCGCTGCGTCCTCGCTGCAGCAAAGGGCAGCAGTGGGAGCGTGGGAGGGAGGCGCAGCAGCGGCGCGGTGATTGTCCAGAGGCGCAACTTGAACAGCCCAGCCTCGGCCTTATCAACCGAGGCATCAGTCCCTGTAGCTGGTGCGGCGAGCAAGGCGGCGAGCGCAGCAGCAGGCAGCCATCGGGGTGGTAGCCTGGCAGGCGGTGAGGGCGAGGGCGAGGGTGGTGGGCTGAGTGGACAGAGGGGGGCGCCGGTGGAGTTGATGGATGTGATGGCGCTGCTGCAGCCCAGCGTGGAGGCGCTTATCCAGGTGTGCGCTTCATTAGGCATGAGGGCCATAGGCACGGGCACGTCCAGTCAGGCGGCGCCTGCTGGCGTCAGATGACAAGGGTGCAGTGAGCCCAACTTAGCTTGCGCCAGGCACATGCCAGGAGAACACTTGACGACCCCGGTGCCCCTGAAGACCCGTTTGCAAGCTACACACACACTTGCGGTAAGAATGTCTTACCGCCCGCAGGATATGGGTGCCCGGCTGCTCTCCTGGGTCAACAAGGCCGTCGACACCGAGCTCCTCAACTTCACCCTTCCCGCCCAAACCAACTCAAGGGCAGACGCACAAGCCACGCCCTCCTGTGCCCGCCCCCTGCCCAACAACGGCAACGGCTCGCTCCCTCCTGCTGCTGCCGGCGCACTTCGCGGCCCTGGCAGTGTCAACGGGTCGGTTCGCTGCGCGGCGTCGGGCAGGGTGGGGAGCAAGGGCTGCTGGGTGCCGTTGGGTGGCGGTGGCAAGGGCGGGAAGGGAGCGAGGTTCAGCCTGTCGGTGGTGGAGCTGTATCGTCACCTGCGGGCGGCGGTGGAGGCGGTGGTGCAGCGGTGCATGCGGAGGGGCACGGCGAGGCAGAGGGCGCATGTGGCGAGGCTGCTGCAGCAGGCGGTGGCCAGGGCGGTGCGCAGGTAGGTGCGCGCCGATGTCGGTGCGTGTGTGTGTGTAGCTTGCAGACGGGGCTTCAGGCTTCAGGCCGCATCATCAAGGCAGCACGGGTCAGCAGCGAGGCAAGTTAGGCAGTTATGTTGTGGCGTCTTACGGTGTCATTGTGCCAGCGGCGAGGGCGGGGCGCACGCATGCATCTTGTGAGCACGGACGATGGCATGCTGTGGGCTTTGGATCTTGGCACACGCGTGTTTGGCTGCGCGAAGCGAGGGGCAGATGGCGCGCAAGGCACGCGGGCGACGCTGCACGTCGTCGAGTCGCTTGGCCTGCGCAGGTACATGGGTCACCTTGAGCACCACGCCATGTCCGAGCTGACTTTGCGTGCTGGCTGGGGCAGCTCGTCAGCAGCGGCAGCAGCGGCGGCAGGGGCGGCTGTGGGCCCGGGTGGCGGCGTGGAGGGCGCAGGAGGGGGCGGTGCGGGAGGAGGCCCGACGCTGTCTCCCGAGCTGTGCGTCATGCTGAGCAACATGGAGAAGGTCGCGGTCCAACAGGTATGGAGCGCGAGGTGCTCGAGATAGCGCGATAACTGCTCCTGTGCGACGACGGGGCGAACGAGGAGCATCTCCCGCCCTGCCCGCAGGCGAGCCTCGAGCGGTACCTGCTCGCGGCGGTGTGCGACCCGCCCTCTGCGGCGGCTGCGGACAGCAGCGAAGGCAGCCCCGACTGCTCGCCAGGTCCAACGCCGAGTCGATGGCGGCAACTGCGGGCGACCATAGCCGCCAAGCCTAGCGTTGCGATGGCCAGGGCGGGGAGTGGGGACAGCACGATCAGCGAGTGCTCCAGCGTGAGCGAGGTCTCGTGCGATGTTCACCTGGAGGACGGCGAGGCGACCAGGGGACGGGTGAGTCGGTGGCATCGCAGTCGTCGCACGCAGCTGTCTCGAACGTCAGCCGTGCTGCAGTTTGTGCAGGGTGAAAGTCCCACCTGCCGTGTTTGCGTGCTGTCGTCGCAGGCGTTCAGCGAGCAGGTCGCGGAGCAGCACGTGTTCGGCCACAGCTCTCAGCGCCTCTCCTCCTCGGTGCGGCGCAGCGTCCGCAGTGTCCTCGCGCAAGTGCAGCGTGAGCTCCAGGCGCGCCTGGCCACGTGCCTCGTCTCGATGCTGCAGCCCAGCACCACGCGCGACTGCTCCGGTGCCTGCGCGGCGGCGGGCGAACGCGTGCTGAGGTCCAACCAGTTCGCGCTGGTCGAGGCGCTGGACGAGTGCGTGGGCGCCGAGCTCAACACCATGGTGGAATGTCTTTCAGGGCGGCTCGTGCGGAGCATGGCGCTGAGCGTCTGGACGGCCACCTTGCAAGCGGTGCGTGCCGAGCTTGCTTCGGCGCCTGTCGGCCATGCATCACGGCCGCACAGGCGCCCCCACAACGCGCTTGCCCGCTGCGCAGGTGCGAGACCTGGCCTGTGGGCAGCTCAGCGCGGCTCCTGCGCTTCCTGCGCAGCCAGGGGCAGGCAACCCTAGCCCTGGACCGCCGTGCGCTGCGGTGCTGGTGCGGGGCGGCGAGGACGTGGTGATGCTCACGCAGGCCGTCGCGCACATGATGGTGCGCTGGGGTGCGAATGCTCGACCCCGTTGAGCTCCAGCCAGGCGTCGGCAATCAAGTCAGCGAGCTGTGGCTGTGAGCAGGTCCTCATGCAGGGACACCCACACGGTCGAGTGGGTTTGTGCCACATTCGTGACGTGCAGGACATGCTGTCGGCGCCGGACACGCCACCTGCACCTGCCCAACCCCAACGCCACCATGTCGCCAAGAGACGTGCCCCGCCCACCGCCGTGCCCATTCCAGCGCATGTGACGGGCGTGTACGCTCTGCCCACGACGCAGCAGCTGGTGGCCCTGGGCGCCGACGTGCAGGTACTGCTGCTGTACTCGCACCCACCCCTTGCGCAGTTGCCGCAACAGTCGACCCAGCCTTTCTCAACCACGCCGCTTTCTCGTTCCTCTTTTCGCACAGGTGCTGCTGGGGTGCGTCGCGGCGGACGACACTCGCGCGCTGATCAACGAGTACGAGCGCAGGTGCCGCGAGCCATCACCGCCGCCGCCGAGCGCAGCCGCCGCTGCCAACGGCCACAGGCGCACAGGCAGCTTCGACGCACCTGCATTTGCGGCCAAGGCAGCCCTACAGCCGAGTGCATCGACGGCTCGCAACGCTGCCGCCAGCTGTCCTGTAGCGGCTGAGCCAGGGTGGGCCAGGCGACGCGGGCCAGCAGACGCTGGCACCCGCGGCGTGCGCATCAAGCGCCGCGCGAGCAGCGGCAGCAGCGAGGTTGACGATCGCGACCGCGCGGAGAGCAGCAGCGTGAGCAGCGACACGGAGGACGATCCTGCCCCCCGCCACATGGGTCCCGCCACCAAGGCAGCAGCAGCGAGCACTACGCCAAGAGGCCAGGGCAGCAGGCGGCGCAATTCGTGGGACGGCGGGTCGTCTGAGAGCAGCAGCCCGTCCTGCACCGCCACCCTCAGGTCACCGGCCGCACCAGTCGCGTCGCAGGCAGCCGTGCCGCAGGCTCTGGTCGCCCCCACCGTGGCGCTTCGCCCGTGGGACATCCTGCGCGTCATCCAACAGCGAGCAGCAGCAGGCGACGCCACGGCAGCGGCGTTCTGGCTGCAGGAGGTGCAAGCCATGCAGGCGTGCCTCCATCCCAGCTTGCCAACAGCCCAGACCGGAGGGGCCAGCAGGACAACTGGCGCAAGGGTCGGCAACATGACTCCTCGCAGCGGCGGCCCATCGCTGTCTGTTCCTTCCACCACCCTCCCTGGGCAAAATGCGGCACCAGGCACCAGGGCAGCAGCGGCAGCGTGCTTCGGAGGAGGGCGGCATGGGGAGCGGCTGCTTCAGGCGCTGCTGGGCGCTGTGGAGTGCAGTCGCTCGCGGGAAGAGGTGGTGCAGGTGCAGCTTGCGGCGGGGGCGGGAGGTGGTGGAGGAGGAGGAGGTCAAGGGGGGGTGGGGGTGGCGTGCAGGCTGGGCGAGCGGGCCGGTGTCCTGTTGCTGAGCAGCCGGCACCTGGTCTTCACCACGCTGATGGAGGATGGGAGGGCGGCGGCGGCGGCGATGGCGGCTGGCGGCGGCACCGTCATGGACAGGTGTGGGTGCGTGGTTTTTTGCACCTGGTTTGGCGCCTCAGTGGGCGTATCAGATGTCCCGCAGCACAAAGACAGACGAGCAAGACAGCAAAATCTTGACGATTCGGAAAACTGCGGTCACGGTGGACCGCTGTTAGGAGGGGTGTTTGGTCGAGGATGGGGCAGACCATGGGCAGGCTGGACGTTCCAGCGTGACATGCCAACGTGCATGCATCGCACTCCCGGTGGCTGGCCATCACATCCCACACTCACACATCAGGACGTTTTTGTTCTTTAGCTCGCGTGCTTGAGTGCTGCGAGACATCTGGTATGCCCGGTAGTTGGGCTCCGGCCCTGCCGAGGCGCCCAAACAAATGCAAACATCGACACACACACACACTCCGACACGTGCTGATCCATGCTGCCTTGGTTGCCGCGGCTGGGCCGCCCTGTTTGCAAGCGCGCACACACGCACATGGGCACGTGTGCCCACTCGCAGGATGCGGGTGGCGCTGATGGGAGGCGCGGCGCCCTGCCCTTTCCCCTCCACGTTCCTTCCTGACGTGACGCTGGTCATGGAGCTGCAGGAGCTAGAGCGGCTGGACGTCTGCATGCGCAAGGCAAGTCCTAGGCGGAGGTTTGGCCCTGGCATTTCTCAGTGGTGTGCCGTGCGACTGACGCAAGACACAGAGTTCTCAACACCCTGGGGCAGAAACCAATCGATGCCGTGGTGGAATAGTCACTCATCTTTCCGCCTGCCCACGGCTAGGGGTGGGGTGGTGCTAGGGTGGCAGAGTGCCATCCCTCACAAACTCAGTGCGCTGCGTGCTGCACGCGTGCGTTGCGTGCGTGCGTGCAGGGCCAGGAGGCTCTGGGCGCCAGCACGCTTTCGCGCGCCTGCCACGTGCTCCACGGCTTTGAGCCGCCCCAGGCGCTGCATGCGGTGCTCATGGCAGTGCGGCTGCACATTGCTTGGAGCGGCCTGGCGCTGGACAGGTGGGCCGGTGGGCAGGGAGCAGGGCCCGTGCGCACAGCGTGGCTCTCACACTATTTGATGTAACTGCCACACGTCTCTCCCTGCTTTCACTGCTTGGCAGCTTTCTCTCTTCTCCCTTTCCGCTGCCCGCCTGCATGTTGCCGTCAGCCGGGCATGGCTGCTTGGCACAGCAGGCAGGGCACTGCAAAAGCCGTGAGACACAGGCGTGCACGCACTGCATCAAGGACAGGTGCTCAACACACTTTATCAGCCCACATCTGATACGCCCGGTAGTTGGGCTTCGGCCCCGCCGCTGCGCCCAAACAGATGCAAATATCGATACACACACATGCATGTGCAGGAGCCTGCGGGGCCTGGAGGGGACGGGCGCAGCGGCAGCTGGCGCACTGGCACTGGCGCTGCCGGCCGGCTGCCGGCTGCAGCGCTCCTTCAAGTGCAGCAGGTGGGTCGGCCACAGTACTGCTTTTGACAACTTCGATGGCCTGATTGCCCTCGGAAGTGCACGGAAGTGCGTTGTCATCGCCGCGTGCACACGCAAGCAGTGCCTTTCGGTCTCTCTCCCGCTCTGCACCTGTTCCGCTTTTCCCTCTACTTGCCGCCCGCTTCGCTGACAACTGCTTGCTCTCCTGCTGCCGCCACGCTCGCCTCACCTCACCCACAGATGGGGCCTCTTGTCCGACCAGCCAGGCGTGCTGCACGTGTGCACGTCCTCCCTGGTGTGGGACGTGGATGAGGACCGCACCGTGCTGAGCCTGGGCGAGGTGACGTGCGTGCGGCGCGTCAGGGACGCCGTCAGGGGGCTACACTGGGTCCAGGTGCGTGCTGCCCATGCTCACAGCGTGGCAGTGTGTGCGTAGCTTGCAAACGGGGCTTCAAGCCGCATCAACGACGGCTGCACACATCAGCAGGCTGTCACACTCTGCAGCGCGGCCCACTGTCCTGTTCTCTCTGTTGACGATTGCTGCACCCCTGGTGGATGTCGCGAGGCGGCTACCCTCACGCCACACGAGGCTGGGCTGGTGCCTAATCTTTTCCTCGCTGCTGAGCCGTGCTGCCTTGTTTGCTGCGGCCTGAAGCCCCGTTTGCAAGCTACACACACACACGAGACGGCAGCCTACAGCTGATGCTGCTACACTTGGCACTCACAGGTGGGCAGCAGTGAGCTGCCGGCGGGCCCGTTGTGGCTGCTGCCTGGCGTGGGCGACGAGGCCAGCGCGCTGGATTTGCTCACCAGCATCAGCTCCGCGTCAAGTGCACCCTCCTAGCTGGCGTCACGTGGACCACTGCTCTATCTACCTCCCTCACCTCTCTCTCTCTCTCTCTCTCTTCTCTCTCTTGCAGTGATAGTTCCATGGATATGTAGCCTCAGGGCAGCCTGTACTGCGCTGTCCTGCTTCTCGCGAACCTCCGTTGCATTTGCATCCCACATGTGCAAGCGTCAAGCATTCCGCAGCACGTCCGTTCCTCAAGCCCAGAACCAAACGCACGTCAAGTAACACAGGGCGCAGTATACGGCGCCATCTATACATGTCCGCGGTTCGGATACCACTCATATCCTTTGGCAGTCGTCAGCCAGCCAGTGGCAACAGCAGAGGTACGGTTGCCCAGCTCTGGCAAAAAGGGCGTCATCCCACCCCCGCCCCGCCAGCGCCCCCTCCTCTCAACACCACCACCAGCAGCACGCCCAGCGCCGCCCCAAGGCCCGCCGACACCGCCGCCGTCACGCCCACCACCCTCTCCACCTTGAACCTCCGCCCAAACACCTCCACCGTCCCCCTCCTGCCCTCCTTCCCACCCCCACCACGACCCGCTTCCCCCTCCTCCTCCCCCTGCGCAACGCCCGACTTGACCGCAGCCGCCCCACCACCCGCAGGTTCCTGGTAGCCATCGCCCTGAGAGGAGGACGGTGCGTGCAGCAGAGCGCCGCCACTGCCGCCGGCCTGCCCTGCTGCCGCAGCTAATCCCGGTGAGGAGGCAAGGGCGGCGAGGTTGGATTCAAGCCGTGAGAGCATGTGGCGGTGCTGCACCAGCTCCACGTGAACGCCGTCCATAAAGGCCGCGACCGCCTCCATGTACTGCACAGCGGTTAGAGTTTTAGTGGGATGTGCATGCGGAAGAGGGCGTGAGGAAGAGAGTGAGGCGCGTCGCGTGGGTGTTGATGGCCCCTGCGATGCCCCGGTCTGCTGCAAAGCGGTGCGCTGCCACATGTCGTGGAGCGTGCTGCCACGTGCTGGGTGCGTGAGAGGGCGCGTGTTGGTGCGTGGAGGGCGCTGCCACGTGCTGTGTTGGGTGCGTGAGGATCCTGCTTCGCACTGCCAAGCACGTCCTCCTCACCTTTGCCACATCCAGCTTAGGCAGCCCGCCTGGGCCTCCACCACCTCCCACGTGATCCCAAGCACGTCCTCACCTTTGCCACGTCCACCTTAGGCAGACCGCCACCTCCACCACCTCCCACGTGATCCATGGCGTCTGCCGCCTGAGTTGACGCCACCGCTCTCGACCCCTCCAGCGTCTGCATCACCACGTCCACGCGCTGCTGCTCCAGAAGCTGCTGCAGCTGGGCCAGGCGCGAGTGGAGCTGCTGGTCCAGCTGCGGGACACAAAGGGAAGGCAGGCAGCAATAGTTGTAGCATGACCGTCTGCTCCTGCCCGCGCCGATGCACAAGCTCTCATGTCTTCCTAAACTGCATGAGGGCAAGAGGAGGGTTGTGTGGTTGGTCGCACGTGGCGCGCTGTCCACTGATGTTGGTGTCTGCTTGCCAGACATGGCTGTACCAGATGTAAAGCTCACCACACTGCCTCAATGCGTGCGCAGCAGCCGCAAGGCCACCACAAGGACGCCGGCAGAAGCCTGCTTATCACGTTTTCAGCTGAGTGGTGCTGGCGCACCTGCGTCGAGTGCTTGTCTTCGTGTGTGATCAGCATGTCTCTGACTGATTCCTGGAGCCTGGTGACGCGTCGCGGCTCCACCACCAGCACCACGGCCACAAAAGAGAGGATCTGGAGCCCGATCAAGCCCCACGTCCACCTGCGCCAGCACCACGGCCCACAAGCTTGGACTGCTTGAAGGCGGCAGCTGTGGGGGTGGAGAGGCGGCGCTTGTGGTTGCCCCGTTGCGGCCCCCACGCACCAATGCCAAGCACGGCACACACGACGGCTGGTGCAAACAGCAATAGTCACAAAACGAGACTGCCCTCTTTGCACTCCCGTCTCCTCCCACCTACACACGGGCTTGTGCCTGAGCTTTCCTCGCTGCTGATCCGTGCTGCCTTGGTTGGTGCGGCGTGAAGCCCCAGGTTCATGATACACACACAGGCGCACTCTGAAACGCCCGGTAGATGGGCTCCGGCCCCGCCGAGGCGCCCAAACAAATGCAAATATCGACACACACGCACCAGGTGGCGGCCCGTCGAATCTTGTCCCCCCACAACTGCTCCTCGGCATACCGCTCCCGTATCGCCTCCATGTAGTCGGCCTGCGCCCGCTCCACCTCGCCCTCTGCCCGGTCAAACGCCTGGTGCGCCTCGTGCACCTCCCGGCTGAGGAGCGTTTCCTGGCGGTAGAGGCGCGCACTGCATGTTCGTGCATGTGCACGCAGCGTGGATGCAAACTCACTCACAGAGGGACGGAGAGGGCAAGCGAAAAAAAAGCAGAGCAACTAGCGCAACGGTGAAACAAGGGAGCACACAGCGCAGCGGTGCACACGCTCTGGGGCACCACATCAATCCATCTGTCGTTGCTGCGGTTGTCGTCCCAGTCGGTGACGGCAACGCTAACACCATCTCCCCTGAACGATCACTTCGAGGGCAGGTCGCCGTGCCGCCTTGCAAGCGTGACTCCAACCGACTGGCGGCAAACCGACTCACAACCGCTCGACGTCCTCGTCGCTCCAGCTGCTCTTGCGCTCCAGCAGCTTGTTCAGGTCCCGTTGCAGCTGCAGCTGCCTTGCCACGGCCGCCTCGTGCAGCTGTAGGGATGAGAGAGTGAGCAGCTGTGTGCATGTCCTCTGCAGCGCTCCGCTGTTTAAGACGCAGCTGCTGCGTGCACCTGTTGCTGGGTGTGACCCCCGCATCGCCGCACACGCCTGCTGGTGGTGCGCCCCTACCTGCTTGAGGCGCAGCGAGCACCTGTGACCAGCCTGCTGGGTCCCCTCCTTCTCCCTTCCCATCCCCCACCTCCCCACCCCCCCACCCACCCACAGCACATGCTTGTGGTCCCCCACCCATTCCCCCCTGTCCCCGCCCCCCACGCACCTGCTTGTGGTGCGCCACCACCTGCTTGGAGCGCGCCAGCGCCTCGTCCGCCGCTGAGACCTGCTCCTTGAGCGCCTCCACCGCCGAGTAACCCGTCAGCTAAGATGATCAACGCACAGACATGCAGGCACAAGCAGCGGTCGGTCCGTGGTCATCACCCAGTGGGGCCGCATGGCACAGGACCTCTGCTTGCTGCATACAGTGGTGCTGGCACGGCACGCAGCAGCCCCACACCCTGCACACCTCGTTGAGCAGGCGCGAGGCGTGCTGCACGCGCTCCAACGCCCTGGAGAGCCCCACGCTGCGCCCGCTGGCGCTCCTGGCTGTTGGAGGAGCTGCACCGCTCTGCTGAGGTTGCGGTGCTGCTGCTGCTTGAGACGATGGCACCAGCGATGAGGAGGAGGACGAAGTTGCTGCCGACCAGGACTCGCGTGCTACGGCCCACCTCGCCGCGATGGCGCGCACGGCGCTCTCCACGTGCACTTGTATCGCGTCCGGCTTTGGCTTTGGCTGCTCGCCAGGGCCATCGGTGGAGAACCTGGCGACAGGAGGGACCTGGCAGAGGAGGCTCCTGCTGGTGGTGGTGCTGCTGCTTGTGATCTGCAAGGCGGTGCTGCTGCACCACACCCGCCAGGCCAACATGCCAGAGTCTGGACGCGTTCGGTGGCCGCGTGCGCTTCACCCCGCCTTGGCCCTTCATCGTGGGTCAGCAAATGGAGATCTGTTGAGGATGGGAGCACCACAAGCCGATGCGAGCGGACACTGTGCAGCTGCATCTGATGATGAGACTGCGCGTGCGGACCGGGTGCCGCACGGGGGTCGCCTCGCCCAATCCAGTCCAGCCACTGGGGCACCAAAGCCAGTGCACCTGTTGTACCTGGTGCCAGCTGCCTCTTCGATTCGCGCGCGCCCACCAGAAAAACGTCTGAACGTCTATTTCGCTTCCTGCACATCCTGCGGCCGCACACGCCCGCACGATGGCGCTGGTGATACTGCTGCTGGCTACGGTGGCGCTGCTGGGCGCGCCAGGTGCGCATTGTCGTCTGCCTGCCGGGCCGTGTGGCTGGCCTCAGCCTTCTCGCCCGACAACGCTCCACCGCTTGCGCGATGCCCTCGCAGGCGCGCTCGGCCGAGCACCGGAGCTGCACAGGAGGAGGCTCGCGGAGCAGTGCTTCCAATGTGCGTTGCTCTGGACGCTCTGGAGGCAGGGGCCGTCATCACCGGCCCCACAGAGATCATCCACGCCACGCCACACCTGCATGCACAGCCAGCGGCATCACCACATGAGCATGGGATCACAGGGTAGCCGGTGGGGCGTGCCCACTCCCGGGCGGGGGCGTACCCGCACGTCGGTTCGTGGCTCCCACCGCCATCCGCCCTGCCCTGCCCTGCCCACCCGTTGCGCGCGGCTAACGCACACGCATGTACTACGTGCGTGCAGCGGTGCTGGTGCTGCCGGAGGAGCGTGGCGAGTCGATCGAGAGCACGCTCACCGCCTCGGCGCCCACGCCCTTTGTGGGCCCCTCGGGCAGCTGCATGGCTGTCACGGGGCACAGCACGCTGGTCAAGCGGAGCGACAACACGCTCTTCCACCTCAGCGGTGAGCGGTACAGGGGGCCGTGCCACAGTGCGCGCAACGGTGTGCACCTGCGCAGCGGAACCGAGTGGAACAAGGCGTGCGTAGCTGGCTGCTGCTGTGCTCGCACGCAGGCACGCTGACGCTGTGGGTCAACTCCACCAGCGGATCGACCAAGTGCCCAGGTGCGCCCCCATGGATCCTCCACCAGCGCCTCTCACGCAGCCAGGCCTAGTCAAGCACGAAGCCAAAAAGCTGTGCCTTGCGGAAACCAGAGCGGAGCCCCACTGTCTGCATGACTAACAATGACGTCACCAAACTAGCGCACCGTGGTGTTGCCTGCTTGCCGTCCGCAGGCAATGACACCGTCACCAAGGCTGTGGAGCAGGTGAGCTGCTTCTAGATTGCAGCCCTATCCACCCACGCCACCTTTTGACCACGCCATGGCATGCTTTGGGTGCTTACCGCTGCCTTGAACTTGTTCAAGGCCTGCTCATAGGCTGCACAAGATACTCGCAGCAGGATGGGGCCGACTTCGTGGCTTGGGGCACCTGCTTGCTGCTGCGCGCAGTTCCTGTGTGACCAAGGCACACTGCTGCCTCATCCTGCTTGCTGCTGCGCGCAGTTCCTGGCGTTCCAGGGCCTGCTGCCCACCACCTCGCAGTGGACCTCCATCCAGTGCTGTGAAGCTAGCTCTGGCAATACATGCCCGGAGTCGGACGTCGCCCTGCAGCACAGTGCGTCTTGACGTGCATTCGTTTGCATTGCATACAACCTCCTGCAGCACAGTGAGTCTTGCTAGGTGTGCCAATGACTGCCACACCATACTGGTGACTCTTGTACAGCACACAAGATTCCTGATTCATCACCGGCCTGACTGCTCACACCGTGGACCACAATGCCGTGACGACATGCATGTCATATTGCGGCTTCGCAGGCCCTCTGCTCAACACCGAGGTCCCCGCGCGCGACTGGGTGGTGGTCGAGGGCTTTACCATGCAGACCGGGCTGCTGTTCCAGCCCTCCAAGCTCAGCTCCACCCTCTTTGGCTCTCCCACCGGCGCCACCTTTGCCACGTGGCAGGACTGCCGCCAGAACTGCAGCCGCACACCCGGCTGCGCCGCCTTCCAGTGGAGCGTGCAGCAGAACTTCTGCACGCACTACCGCAACGAGCCCAACGCCACCAACCTGCTCACGTCGTGCACCCTGTCGGATGGCGACAGCTGCGTCTTTGGCTACCGCATCCCTGGCCTCTGCGGCATGACAGCCTCACAGTCCATCAGGTGAGGACAACGTCTTCCCAAACGGTGCCTCTACTCTCTCCTCCTCCGTGCCACAGGGAATGCAGCGTGGGCACAGGGAATGCAGCGTGGGCAATCACCTCTGCGTTTCTGTGACATCTCGCGCCACATCGCGCCACACCGCGACAGACGCGGTCCAAGTGTTGTTGTTTCATGCTTTCAGCTGGGGCGGCTGGTAGAGTTCGAAGCAGAATTCCTTGTGTGGCCCTGCCTTTGCTCTCGCCTGCAGCTGGAGCGGCAAGCACCCCAGAAGCTGGACCGCCCAACCAAACTTTGCCGGGTTTGCCCCGGACTTGGGCTATGGTTCCGTGCCAGTGTGGACCATGGCCAGCCCAAACATCCCAGACGCAGTGCAGGTGAGATGCTACCGGGTCGCTGGCGCTGCGTGGAGTGCTTGCAGGGGAGCTGCTTGCAATGCTTGCACGGGAGCTGCATGGAGCTGCACGGCTTGCATTGGAGCCACGGGTGCTTGCACGGGAGCGGCTTTCAATGCTTGCACTGGAGCTGCACGGGTGCTTGCACGGGGGCGGCTTGCAATACTGCTCTGCAGAACGCGGTGGCATTCCAACCAGCGCAGCAACACACGGGCGGGCAAGGCGGCAATACACCTTTCGGCCTGCGATACACCACCTGTGGGGCGGTGAAATGTCCCTACACCTACGCAGGGCTTGCCAGCGCCGTCTGTGTCTGAGTGCGCCTGCCGCTGCTCTGCCCTGGGCAACTGCGTGGCCTACACCTTCCTTGCCAACAACCAGACGTGCTGGTTCCTGGACAGCATGCTTCCCTGGGTGCCCGTGGAGGATGACCCGTTCCCTGACACCGTCATGGGGCGCGCCTTCACAGGTGAGGATTGGTCCCGTCAGTCTGTGTGTGTGTGTGTGCTCTTGCAAAAGGTGTGGAGAGGTTGTTGTATCGACGGAGGACGACCCGTTCCCTGAAACCTTCATGGGGCGCACCCAAACGCACCCTAACTGGTGATGATTTGATGGTTTGATAGCCTGCTGACAACCGCTGTCACCACAGGTGTGGCACCTCTTCCGTCTGCATGATTTGCCGCGCCACCATCTGCACACCGCGCCTGCTTCCTGCCATTCCCCACTTTCACCGCAGGCGCACCCACCACACCTTGCTCCCTTTGCTGCTCTCAACAAGTGCCCGCCACAGGTACACCACCCACCACACCTGGCTCCCTTTGCTGCTCTCAAGTAGTGCCGCAGGCTCACCGCTGGGCTTGTGCTACAACAAAATCAACAATAGCCTCTCCCCACAACTCACAGCCTCTTAACTCCCCCCGCTCGCACCGCACAGTGACTCCCTCACACACAGGCTCGCTGCCGGGACTGTGCAACAACAACCACGGCTCCCCACACCTCACCCGCCTGTGTCTCATGTCTTTCGCAGTGACCTGCCTGCTGTGCCAAGCAGCCATGCCCGGCTGACGGCAACACGCAATGAAACGAAACGAAACACCGCAAAGCCTCTAACTCTCTTCTCTTGCACCACACAACCCCACCCCACCACCACCACCACACACAGGCTCGCCGCTGGGGCTATGCAACAACCAGATCAACTACTACGGCAACCTGACCGTGCCCGGCGCCGCCTCCTCCCGCATCGCCACCCGCCCCGCCACGCCCTACCCCGCCGCCTTCAACCAATGCTACGAGGACTGCACGCTGGACCCTGCGTGCATGGCGCCCGTCTTCACCACGCCTGACGTGGCGCTCGACGGGACGACCACCAACGGGAGCTGCACGCTGCTGTCAGAGATGAACCAAAACATCGCCAGGGCCAACTTTTCCTATCCCATGTTCATTCAGCGCTGCGACAGCGATTCAGGTGAGAAGGCGGTACAAGTGCCTCTTCTTCGGCTGCTAGCAGGGCACTAGAGCTGCCAGCGATGGCCAGGCAGGCTCAACAGAAAGCAGCCAGGCGCCTCGCCTCAGCCACGCCCATCTGAAACGCCCGGTAGTTGGGCTCCGGCCCCGCCGAGGCGCCCAAACAGATGAAAACATCGACACACACCTGCCGCCCGCCCGCATCCCACGCACAACCACCGCAGCGTACAGCCTTGCGCCCTACCCACCCGTCAACCGCTCCTCCACCTGGTCCATCCTCCCCAGCAGTACCACCACCCTCGACGACCGTCTGCGCGCCCTCCCGCCCGCCCTCACCGCCACCGGCTCCGACACCACACGCCAGCCCTCCCTCTCCGCCTGCGCCTCCTCCTGCCGCAACACCACTGGCTGCGGCGTCGCCGTCTTTAACGCGGCCACCGGGGACTGCGGGCTCGCCTATCTGGCGCAGGGAAGCACGCTGAGCGACGGGGAGGCGCCGGCGCTGTGCGCGGGGAGGCGCGACGACGCGTGCTCGGTGGTGACGCACACGCCGGGCGCGTGTGGGCTCGTCGCGTCGAGTGGGATTATTGGGCCGGGGCAGGCGTGGGCGAACTGGAACCCGGGGGATAAGGCGGGCGACTGGGGCGATACGGACGGGATAGGTGACGCTGTGCAGGGGCAGGTGCGTGGCTGAACGGTTGAGCATAGGTTGGGGAGCCGGCTTTCAATGCTCGAACCATGCAGCTGTGCACGGCGTCGGGCGGTCTGTCGATGTGAATGATGTTGTTGGCGATGGCATCAGTGGTGACGACGGCGTAGCGGTCGTGGTGATGTTGTGCAGGTGGGCGGTACGGTAGCTGGGAGCCCGCAGTATAGCTTCCTCAATCACGCCAGTGACTGGCGTTTCCTTTCCTTGTTCCTTTCTTTCTTGCTTGCAGGTGGCGGTGAGTGCGTCCGACTGCCTGTGCCGCTGCTCCAGCGCCCCGCGCTGCGTGGCGTATGTGTTCCTGGGCGTGGAGCGCACCTGCTGGCTGCAGAGCTACGTCAACGTGACGGCGCAGCTGACGCCCGACGCGTCCCCGCTCACCGTCACGGGACGGCTGGAGCTGCAGAGTGAGTCAGGTGGAGGAGGAGTGAGGGTGGAGGAGTGAGGGCAGTCAGGGCGGAGGAGTGAGGGTGGAGGAGTGAGAGCGGATGAGTGAGGGTGGAGGAGTGAGAGCGGATGAGTGAGGGCGGAGGAGTGAGTTGGAGGTTGATGTGCCGGCGAGGTGTCTCGAGCCGCCTAGCTAGGCTACGTTAGTGGCGTGCAGTCCCACGGGCAGGGCCTGCTCGACATGCCAGCCATCGGTGGCGTGCAGTCCCACGGGCAGGGCCTGATCGACATGCCAGCCATCGATGGCTTGCATTCTCACTGGCAGGGCCTGATCGACATGCCAGCCATCGCAGTGGGCTAAACGTCTAGCCACTGGCTGTACACCCTGCAGAGTTTGACCGCGCCAACTGCACGGACGCCAACATCACGCTCACCGCCGATCAGGTGAGGAGGAAGACTGGCCCACTGCCTGACCCACTACCTGACCCACTACCTGACCCACTTGCCGTACCTGCCCTCCACCTGCCCCATATGCCACCTGCACCCTACATGTTCGCACTTTCCACCAACACCCCAGGTCCCACCACCCACCACCCGCACCGCAGGTGCCAGCCAACCCGTCCTCGGACGCCATCCTCCGCTCCCCCAACCCCTTCCCCATCGACGACACCACCACCTGCAACGAAGCGTGCCTCACCGAGCCATTCTGCGAGGGCTTCGTCATCGACTACGCGGATGACACCACGGAGCAGCTGCAGTGCACGCTCTACTCGTCCGTGCTGGGAGAGACGGTCGTGCAGTCGGACGCGTCGTCGGCCTTCGTGCAGCGATGCGCGCTCTCGTTCGCGGGCACCGCCGAGGGTGCGTGCGTTGCGTGTGCGCTGCAAGCTGCCGTCGGGGTGCTGTCCAGCCTGGGAGACCCAAGAACTTGAAGGTGCTGCGGTGTCGCGTGTGCACACGCAGCGTCGCCGCCGCCGCAGCCCCCGAGCCCCTCCCCACCTCCCGTCCAGGCGGGCTGCCTGCAGAGTGAGTGCTGCGGCCTAACCTTAGCTCCAAACCTGGCTGGTCTGACTGTCACTCCTGCTGCTTAGCTCTGCTGCGCTGCTCAGCTCTGACTGGTCACGCCTGCTGCTCAGCACCACATCTTCCCTGCACAATCGCGAGCTTCACATGCTTGGACATCCACCTTCCAGCAGCAGTCAGACCTCGCAACAATGTCAACTCAACCTCCTCCACATGCGTGCAGCATCGCTCCTGTTGCCGGACATGCGAGGCGAGACCCTGGAGAGCTCCGTCACGACACCAGGCCCGGGCGGCAGCGGGTTCTGCGTGGCTGCCACGGGCAGCAGCATCCTGGTGCAGGAGAGCGACACGACGCTGTTCAAGCTGTCAGGTGGGTGGCTGTATGTGCGTCGCCACACTCGCATCACTTTCCCCTTGCACTGCGCATGCTGCTTCGCTCAACATCAATCTGAGAGTTTGCGTCAGGCTTAGCCCAGGCAGCATGCGCTCACTTGCGCTCCATGCAGCGGTACGAGGCCTGCCAGCCAAGCGCGAATACGGGTGTCAGAAGATTGTCGGCTGACGGAATACGCTGTGCTTTGCTTTGCACGGCTTGCAGGCACGATGGTGGTGTGGGTGCCAGGCGCCTCGACCTGCCCAGGTGCGCCCTCAGGGCAGGCGGCATGGCCTGCGCGTTCTGAACTGTAGGCCGTGAGGTATAGCTGCAGCTGCAGCAGACGTGAAGCTCGGCACACACGAGCTGTTCGTCGCGTGCCATTTGCGTGCCGCGTGTCCGCAGCCAGCGCTGACATCAAGGATGCAGTCAGCCAGGTGAGCGGCAGGTGGCGCACTGCTCATGCACACCCGTTCGTTCTGTGGCGCGCACCTCTCCTTGCCACACGGTAGTTAGGCTCCGGCCCTGCTGAGGCGCCCAAACAGATGCATTTGCAATATTGACACACACACGCACGTGCTCCCATGTGCCGCAGTGCAGGCGATCTTTTGTGACGGCAGCAGCATCATGCATCACCTTTCGTGAACGCCATGCAATGATGCTGATGATGCTGGTGATTTGCTGCCTTGTGCCGCAGTACCTGCAAGGCCAGGGCCTGCTGCCCGCCACGTCCAACTGGACCTCCACTGCATGCTGCGACCCCAACAACGCCACCTCATGCCCGCCCTCTGAAGTCACGATGCAGCACAGTGAGTCTTTGATGTGCATTCGTTGCGCTGCGCACTTCCTGCAGCACAGTGAGTCGGGGTGCCGCTTTGTACTCACTCCTGCGTGTTTAGAGCGCAAAAGTGTGTCATTCGCCTGCCATTTAGCGTTGGCCTTCACGTCGCGGCTCCTTGCTGGTAGCCGGGGCGATGGCGCAAGGAATGGGCCCACATCAGCGTGAGTGCATACTCTCCCTTGCTGCGCACCCTGCTATGCCATCTCTCCACACAGGCCCCGTCCTGAACACCGAGACGCCTGCCCGCGACTGGGTCGTGATCAACGGCTCCAGCATGTCAAACGGCCTGCTGCTAAAGCCGTCCGACCTCAGCACCGCCCTTTTCGGTTCTCCCACCGGCGCCACGTTTGCCACGTGGCAGGACTGCCGCCAGAACTGCAGCCGCACACCCGGCTGCGCCGCCTTCCAGTGGAGCGTGCAGCAGAACTTGTGCACGCACTACCGCAACGAGCCCAGCGCCACCAACCTGCTCACGTCGTGCACCACCTCGGAGGGGGATAGCTGCGTCTTTGGCTACCGCATGCCGGGTTCGTGCGGACGCACCGCCTCAGATAGCATCAGGTACGCTGACTGATTGACGTGCTTGCGGTGGCTGGCATGGCGCCTTTGCGGGCGCTTTTCGGCGTCAGAATGAGCAGGTTTCGGTCACGTGTTACTTGAGGGTCACAAGAGGATACTTCACACATGTTTGCCAGGCTGTGCCCTCAGTGTGCTAAGCCGCAGCGTGCATACGGCCGCAGCATATGGCCGGCAGCCTGCCACCAATCAACGCCCTCCACACCGTCCTCGTGCTGTTGCTGTTGTTGCTGTCTTGTCGTGCACTGCAGCTGGGCTGGCATGGTGCCGTACGGCTGGCGGCCCGCCATCAACGCCGTATCAAACGTGCTCGACTCGAACAACCTGCTCACGGTTGCCTGGACCATGGACGGACAGTACATCCCTGACAGCGCTCAGGTGAGCGGCTTTTGAAAAGGGATTGCAAGCACACCGTCACCGAACGGGTGGCGACGGTGTGCCAAGACGAGGTCTGGGCAACTGCCGCCGTGATCATGGTGCATGCGTGCTGTTCGACACAGTGCCCATGCCATTGCCGTTAGACCCTAACATCAAGCCCTAAAGCCCTCGCCGTGTGTCCGCACGCAGGGCAAGCCCACCGCCTCGGCCTCCGAGTGCGCATGCCGCTGCGCCTCCGTGGGCTACTGCACCAAACCCTAAAGCCCTCGCCGTGTGCCCGCATGCAGGGCAAGCCCACCGCCTCGGCCTCCGAGTGTGCATGCCGCTGCGCCTCCGTGGGCTTCTGCGTGGGCTACACATACCAGGCGAACGATCAGGCCTGCTGGCTGATGGACACGATGACACCCTGGGTCCTCCCGCTGCCAGCCGACAACCCAGACACCATCATCGGCCGCGTCTACACAGGTGCGTGCTGCCCTTCTATAAAGCAGCTGTGGGCTGTTGCATTCCTACAGATTCTGCACGCTGCTCGGCACTCAACCCGACGTCTGAAAGCAAGCAACTGGCAGCAAACGCCACACAATCCGCCAGGCTGCGATACTCCGCACTGGGTGGGACATGTGATGTCAAACTTTGCTTGGCGAGGCCTGCCTGGACATCTTTTGTGACAGCTGCAGCATCATGACACCTGGTGCCTAATCTTCCTTGCAGCTGATCCGTGTTGCCTTGGTTGCCCCGGCTGGGCCGCCCCGTTTGCAAGCGCACACACACACACTGTGCACTGATGGGCACGAGCGTACGCTCGCATGATTTGTTTGGGGGCAGAGGTGGACG
>QAXK01002445.1:0-11564 GCA_004335735.1 Chlorella sp. KRBP | reverse complement strand
CGCGGCGCTGTCGCCATGTCACGGTGCACGGTGAAACGTTTATCCCCGTTTGCAAGGTCGCTGCGTGCTCTGGCCTGGGCTGGTGCCTAAACTTTCCTCGCTGCTGATCCGTGCTTGGTTGATGCGGCTGGGCCGCCCCGTTTGCAAGCGCACACACAGCTTTCACCAAGCAGGAAAAAGGAGAGCTGCCAGCAGGAGTACAGGCACTGCAGACGCCAGAACACACGGAAGGCCGTGCGCAACTTCAAAGTCCTCAAGTTATCCTTTGTTTCACACATTTTACTCACCTTCAGGTTGCAGAGCAGGAAGTAGGTGAGTGCCCTAGGCTGCCAATCAGGGTGCATGACGCCAGTCAAGTCCGA
The DNA here is from genome assembly GCA_004335735.1 of Chlorella sp. KRBP. NCBI lineage: Eukaryota > Viridiplantae > Chlorophyta > Trebouxiophyceae > Chlorellales > Chlorellaceae > Chlorella > Chlorella sp. KRBP. The sequence goes on along the minus strand of QAXK01002445.1, from coordinate 11,202 downwards.
CCTGCCGTTCGGCGACAGCCGCCGTACGACGACCGGCTGCATGATGATCCTTCGAATGACCTGCACATATTCAGCCAGATAAAGCAGTCCGTGCGCCTAGACAAGGGACTCGCCGCCACCTTGCAAAGCCCAACCTTCACACCTCTCTCACCTCCTGCATGCTGATCCACTGGTGGCCGGGGTGCTGCCTCTTGTAGGCGACCATCAGCTCTGCCAGGCGTGATGCAGTGAGGTCTTTCATGATGGCACCGGGCCAGTCGCAATCCAGGAAGCCGATGATGATCTTGAGCACGTCCGGGTGCTCCTTGAGGAACTCGGGCACGGGGTCCACTGACCTGAAGGTTGAGAATCTGTGCAGGCGTGCAAGCCAGAGGTCAGGGTGTGGCAGTTTCGATCAGGGCAGTTCCTTGGGCCCTTGGTGCTCATCATGACCTTATATGGACATCGCCCTCACTCCCTCACTCCCTCACGCCCTCACGCCCTCACGCCCTCACGCCCTCACTCCCTCACTCTCTCTCACTCACTCTTACCTTCTGTCAGAGAAGGCAATGCGGGGCTGGCCAGCAAGAGAGACGTCAGCGTCTTGGCTCAGAACCACGATGAGCCTGGTAGGGTCAGCCGCCTTCAGGCTCCTAGCGTCTAGGCACATCCCATACTCGGCCTCTGACGGTGCCTGCCGCACGTCCACGTGGGCATCCTGTGCCCGTCTGCTCCGGTTGAATGCAGCTGTCAGTTGTTGCACTGTGCTGCGATGATTGTCCCATACCCGCCCAGCGTCGTGGGCTGCCAGCTGCACAGCAGTAGCTGTCTTGTAAGCAGGCCGCGGCCCTGAGAAGTAGAACTGCGAAGCAGCCACAAGGTGGTAGAGATGTATATAAGTGCGCACCGTTCTGTTACAGGAGCATCGCTGTCAGAGCATCGCTGTCATCGGCAGCTGCAACTAGTGCGGCTGCCGATGATGTGTGCTCACAGTTTACTCACAGTCACGTGGGCGCCAGGGAACTCGTCGTGCAAGCGATCCACCGCCAGCCACATCCTGTCCACCTTGGACTCAAAGCCTTGGTCGAGGAACGAGAACTCCATGGCCATGACATCCGCATCCACTAAGAAGTGTATGCGCTCCGGCCGAGGCAGCGCGCCCTGCGGCGAACACAGGGCGCTGCTGGCTTATGATACTGTAAATGGCGATTGAAATAACCCGGCGTCTGCAAGCTACACACTCTGGCCCCACAGAGGCGCCCACACAGATGCACATACTGGCACACGGGCCGCCCAGCGCGCACACACACATACACGTGATGATGATGACGACACGCTCACCTGCCATTTCAACAGACGGGCGTAGTCCAGCAAGGCCTGACGCAGGTTAGGAGTCCACGGGACAGTAGACCACCACTTGTATGTGCTCCCGCCACCCATGCAGACAGTCTGGAGAGGCTCAGCCCTAGCTCGTGCGTGTCCTGCGGTACAAACTCGTCGGACAAACTCGTCGGCCATGCATACGTCAGCCACGCACAAGTGTCAGTCACGCACTCAGCTCAGCTCATCGGCCAGACGCTTGCTCACATGTATCGCCCTGTACCGAAGAGCCCTCCCACGAAGCGCCTCTTGGCTACTTGTTCCTGTGACATGGCGGGCGGAAGACGATGCGTCGCGTAGAGTCGCGACGCTCGAGCCAGATTTCTCCCCCCCTAGCATGGCTTGGCGAAGCGTGTGAGGCTTCGAGCCTGCCCCGCTGCCCCGCGTGAGTCCTTCCGCGCGTTCTGCGCCGTACATCGGCTCGGACCCCATTCACGCACCATATAACTTCGTGGGCCACCAGGACGCTCCAAGATGCGACGAGCACAACTAGCTGCAGATGCTAGTTGTGCTGCGGCTGAGCCCGCCTGCTTGGGGCAGCCCGCTGCAGCGCTCGACTCGAGCGCTGCAGCTCGGGCCGAGTGTACAACGGGAGAACCCCGCGCGCGCGAAGCACGATGAGGCGTCCGCAAGAGTACTACTGTGCTGGAGAGTTGCTGCTGGAGAGATGTGATGCTAGTGTGGATCCGCGAGGAGTTGTACGATTTTACGGCTTTGCGACCCGACAGGCTGTCGGCGACAGCAAGGAGGAATCTCACGCAGTGCACCTTCCTAGGACACTAGAGTCAGTGCGAGGCCCCCTGTTGTGTTGCAAGTCACTGCGGCTTCGCGGAGCCCCATGCGGCACGCCTGCAGTGGAGACGTGTCACTAGCGCAGCAATCTGAGAGGGCGTCGAGGTGCAGGCACAGGAGACAGAATCTCTCTCCTGCAGTGGGCGCAGGGTATACCGCGAGCATTGGCGACGGGGCCGCAGAGCGTCGTGGGACGCTCCGTAAGATCAGCTGCGCGCGTGTTCTGCATGCGTGTATCCATGTGTCGCCTTGCGGCAGGATGCTGGGAGTGCACGCCCCAAGTCATTGCAGCTCCATGTGGACTTCAACCTACTTTGCCCCAAAACAAGTCAGGGGCAGGGGCCACGCAAGCGCGGACATGTGAACTCTTAGAGGGCGTGCAGGTGCAGACACAGGTGAAAGAGTGCTCCTGTGCAGGGCACGCTGTGCGTCGCTGATGGAAACTCATAGATGCAGCACACTCCAGCGCAGTTGTCGAGTCGAGCAAGGAGTGCAACGTTGCTACTCTCCTGGCTATTGCACCTTGCTGCGATGGCAATTTGGTTGACTCATCATCCTGCACACCAGGCGTGCCCGCACGAGACCATGACTGCAATGTGCAATGCGCCAACCGGCGACGCTGCAGGGTGCCTGCTCCACAGCAACTTTCCTCTACTTGACGAGGTCTGGGAGCTCGTCTTCATTGTCAGAGTCCTCCTCCTCCTCGCCCTCTCCCCCTGCGCCATTGGCCCCGGCAAGCGCCGAGAAGTCCATGCCTTCCAGGCCGCCCATCCCTCCCATCCCGCCCATCATGCCCCCCATCCCGCCCATGCCGCCCATCATGCCGCCCATCCCCCCCATCCCGCCCTCGCCGCCAAACCCGCTGAAGTTCATGCCGCTCATGTCCATCTCTGGCTTCTCGTCCTCCTCGTCCTCGTCCACCCACCTGCAGCGACACACACACGCGCACACACACATGATGGTGATGCGCAAGAGAGATAGAGAGAGGACCGCAGGCAGGCAGGAACATAGCCACCACTGGGATGCAGGATGTGCCCTCGGGAGCGGCACGTTCCCGCTCGGCACGCTGGCGCGCTTCCCACCTGCATGCCCCTGCCAGTGCTCGCCAGGGACCACACTTACAGCCGTGCCTGCTGCGGCCCTGGAGCCGCTCCCCGCCTCCGCGATCTGTGATCGCGCACGCCGCCGCCCTGCCGCCGCCGCCCCCCACCCCCTGATGAGCTCTGCCTGGCCCCCACACCACCACTCCCACTCACTTGTCCCAGTCGCACTTGATGTACGAGAGGTGCCTCCCGCTGTCCTTGGTGAGCCTCTCCCAGTGTCCCTCCTCTGTCTTGATGATGACGACGAAGATGTGCCGAGGCGTGACGCTGACCTTGCTCTCCTCCACGTTGATCTCGTGCAGCAGCGTCAAGTCCAGCGCGTACTCCTGGCCGTCCTTGCCTGCCTGCCCGGAGAAGGTGAGTTTCCCTGCCTCCAGGTTCAGCTTCTCGTTCTTGACATCCTGCGAAACGAGCAACGCACCAAGCTCCACCCTCGTACGAGCCGCAAGCGCTCTTTCAGCGCCGCTGGGCGGGGACTTCTGTTCCAGAGATCTCTGGCGTCTCGAAGCAAGAGCGTGCCACGCCTGCCACGCCGCACGCTGGCTGCACCACGCTTGCTGCCAGTGCATGCACGCGCCTGCACGTCAATCGTGAGGTAGAGCTTGTCCTTGCGCTGCGCCCACACCACGGTGGGGGTCCGAGCGGTGGCCATACGCAGCTCCGGCTGCTGCTGCTTGGTGTTGGTGCTGGTGCTGCTTTTGAGTGAGTTTGCCGTGTGCTGCTCCCTGTTGTGCGGCCATGCGGACGGAGGCGCCGCGTGATGGTCGGCCATGCGACCTCTTCACACGCACAGAAGGAAAATGGCCGAGCAGCGGCCGGCGCTGCAGGTGACCTTCGTCTGCGTGCCCGGCCTGGAGGTCGTGCCGCTGCTCCCCTTCTCCTCGCCGCTGCAACATGCCGTCAACGCGCCGCAGCACGCGGCCAGCGCGTCCCTGCAGCTGCTGCACCAGCCAGGGGTGCAGCAGGAGGTGCAGCAGGCTCTGGAGGCCACGGAAGTCACGCACATGTGAGCAGCTCGCTGCAGGCTGGGGAGCACCTTGCGCACCTTGCGGCACCTTGACCTCCCGTGCGTGCGCGCCCGCAGCGAGGCCCGGGTCCCAGCGGCGATGCGCGCCCCCGCAGCGGACCACCCCACGCGAGGCCTGGCGCGCACGCTGCACCTCGTCAAGGCGCCTGGGCCTGCAGGTTTGCGAGCTTCTGGCCGTGCAGCCCCGACAAAGTTTGCGCGTGGCCCGACAATGCTGCGCCTGGCCTGGCGCCTGGTTTGCGCGCAGACCTGCCGGACCAGGCCAGCGCCGAAGCGCACCTCCTGGCTTACACGCTGCACCCCCCGAATGCCAGGCTCGCTGCTGGGGACTGGGTGCGGGCTCCCCCTCCAAAGTCTGGATGTGCTGCTCAGCTGCAGAGCAACCAGGACGGTAGAGAATGACGCAGTGTGCGCTGCTGTGCGATTGCCATGCCGCAGGCCTCACCAGCCAAGCAGCAAGTGGCGTCGCCGACTGCTGCCGTGGCGCGCCAAGGGCGACATGCAGCACAACAACAGCAACAACGGGAACAGCAGCATCAGCAGCATCAGGAGGAGCAGCAGACAGATGACGGCGACGTGCAGCAGGAGCAGGTGGACGCCGTGGCGCAGGCAGCAGGTGCGTGCCGGCGCTTTCGTACGCTACGCGGCGGCTACGCACAGTGCTGCAGAGTGTGCCAATGCGTGCACAACCTGACGTGCAGATGATCTCACTCAGTTCCTCAGTCAGTGCTGTCCGCCTGGGACGGCGGGGGCAGCAGGAGCAGCGCAGCAGGAGCCCCTCCCTGCCCAGACAGTGCAGCAGCTCACCTTGAGGCTGCTGACAGCCAGGGAGCAGGGCGTGGTCAAGGCGGTGCCGGTGCGCGTGCTGGTGCCACTGCTTCGGGCGCTGCACGCCAGCATCGCCGCTGCCTTCCCAGGCGAAGACTACGATGGGGCAGGGGGCGGTGCAGGACTGAGTGACCTGGTGAGCTTGGTGGGTAGCAGCAAGGTAGCAGCAAGGTAGCAGCAAGGTAGCAGCAGCCAGCGCTGCCTGCTGCTGGTGAGGCACTGGTGGGCACCGCCGCCTTGACAGCTTCCAGTGTCCAGGTGCAGGCAGGCAGTCAACCCAAGCAGGGCCCACATGCAGACGCTTGCAAGCTGTGCTCTATGCCCCATGTCCCCTATGTGCCCGCACAGGACCCTGATGAGGCGCAGGCCGCGCTGCAGGCGGTGGTGGCGGCGCTGCTGGTGCTGTCCTCGCCCTCCCTGCCCGCTGAGGTGTACATGGAGGAGGTGCGTGGGGGTGCGTGGGTGCGTGTGTGGGTGGGTGGGGGCTCAGCAGATGCTTAGATACCGCCCGTGGTGGGGACGACAGGGACATGTCAGATGTCGCAGGACATCTGCAGCACAGAGCCGCATGTGTGTGGTATCTGCATCTGGTTTGGCGTCTCAGTGGGCGTATCAGATGTACGCGCGGTGTGCAGCCCCCACGCGGGGGTGGTGGTGTCAGCGGGCTGTTGCTTGTAGCGTCATGTGTGGCACTCGGCTGCACTCACCAAGGGCTGCACTCACCAAGGGCTGCACTCACCAAGGGCTGCACTCACCAAGGAGGGCTGCACCCACCAAGGACTGCTGGGTTGGTGCGCGCAGGTGCTTCAGTCGTGCGTGGACGCGCTGCGCCAGGGCCTTGTGTCACTGGTGCTGTCGGGACTGGACCCCCGGTGGCAGGTCCGCAAGGCCGCACAGAGCGCCATCCTGCACGGCGATGATGGTGAGGGGCCAGGGGCAGTGCATGTGGTGTGGTTGACACTCTGCCCTGCCTCAACACTCTGCCCTGCCTCAACAGCACTTGTACTCAGGCGGATGATGCAGATGATTGCTGCAGCCCTAGCAGAGGAGCTTGTGGTGGTGCGGTGGTGCGCAGATGATGCCGATGAGCCGGTGGCGAGCCGCTCCGGCGGTGGCGGGCGGCGGGGAGGGCGCGGGCGCGGCGGGCGGGGCGGCAGGGGCGGCAGGTGCGCATCCCTGCCCATGCTAACGCTTGGCCTCTCTCCGTGTGAAGCAGTCTGCATGACATGCCTGCCTCCGTCCATGCACTCTCTCACAGGCACCACGCGGGTGTGGTTTGAGGGCGCCGCTTTTGCACTGTTGCTTTGCAGGGGAGGTTCGCGTGGTGGAGGCGTTACCAGCAAGGTGTCCCAAGACCTGGTGTCCTTGCTGGAGCAGGGCGTGACTGTCCTGGCAGACGTCTTTGCCGTGGTCAAGGTGCGGGCGTGACGCGCGGTGCTGCTGTTTGGCGTGCCCTTACACTTGACTCCCGGCACCTGCGCACGCTGTGAGCGGGAGCCGCGCACGCGCAGATGCCATGCAGCTTGCAGCGTGCAACATTGCGTCCAGCCCCTGCCAAACGGCCTGGCAGCCAGAGCGTTAACTCGCGCTGTGGCGTGTGTGTTGATGCAGGTGGAGCCGTCCGCGGTGCTGCCGCTGGTGCGCACCCTGGTCGCCAGCACCACGGTCTCTGGCCTCTCCACGCTCTTCAAGGTCAAGGCCATTGGTAAGCACCTACTAAAAGAGCTCCAGCTCTTTTCCACGTTCTGAGCGCTTTTGCACACCCGCTTTTGCGCACCACTGTGTGCGGCACAGCGTGCGTTGCCCTGTGCTGGCAACGGCGGCGGTCACGTGCATGTGTGCGTGTGCGCGTGCGTGCGTGTGTGTAGGCATGGTGTGCACGTTCTTCCGGCACACGCCGGCGCAGCGCCTGGCCGTGCTGCACGAGATCCTCTCTCCCTCTGGTGTGCTGGGCTACGCCAGCGTGGGTGGCGGGGCTGGAGGGGCGGGCGGCGCGGGGGGCAGCAGCAAGGGACCGCCCAGGGAGCTGCTGGCCAGGGTGAGACGCTCGTCATTATCATCATCATTGCATGGCGTGCACGACAGGTGTCATGATGCTGCAGCCGTCACAAAAGACTCGCCAGGGTGAGGTGCAGGGGCTGCACAAATAGCCACCTGTGGACTCCCTGTCCGATTGCCCTCTTATCCTGTATCTCAAGGCATGGGCACTCTGTGGAGCGAGCTCATCATGCTTGGACGCATGATGCTGGCTCCTAGTGGCAAGAGTTGTGCGGATGATTGTTGCTGTGGGTCTCGTGGCCGCAGGACTCTCCGGCAGTGCACGTGCAGCTGACCACTGCCCTAGTGGTGCAGCTGGTGCAGTCTGCTGCCGAGCTGCCCCCTGTGGACTGTGGGGAGGAGGAGGTGCAGGAGGCGTGCAGGGCGCCACTGCACCTCTGTGACCGCATCTGGCTGGCACTCATTGACCAGTGAGTGGAAAGGAGGAGGAGGAGCGTTAGGACGTGACGATGCTCAATAACAAAGGGGACGGAGGAATGAGAAGCAGAGAGCATGTGTGGCGCCAGCAGCGCAGGCCACAGCAGCTGGTGCACTCACTCAGTCACGATTCCCTGACGTGCTGCGTGCAGGTTGCCCACTGCCAAGGCGGCCAAGAGCGAGGGGAGCAGTAACCTCAAGGCGTTCCTGGAGCACCTCCTAGCAGGTGGGCGGCGCTCTTGATGATGTGTTAGCGTCTGAGTGGATCCCTCGAGAGTCATTTCAGGTGTGCCGCAAGACACCGCCAACTGCCCAGCAACTCGAGTGCCTAGCTAAAGAGACAACACAGAACGGTGCACGTGGCAGTTATGGGAGACACGCTGCACGCTTTGCCCGCGTGTGCGACGTGTCACGTCGCAGACCTGCTGGCGGTGCGGCACCTGCCCGAGTGGCCGGGCGCCTCCTTGCTGCTCAGGCGCATGGCGCTGGCGCTCAACACCACCAAGGGCTTGCAGGTGGGTGAGCTGGTGCTCCTGGTGCTCATGGGCGCACTGTGTGGGCAGAGGTTTGCATCTGGCACTTTGCGGTGCTTGGATAAGCCGCTGTCTCAACACATGGTGCTGCATCTGGGGCACGCACACTGCCTGCTCCAAGGCACCACACATTGTCATCGTGCTCCTCTGGACTCTTGCTTGCAACGCATTGCTGCCCGCAGCACGCGGACAACAACGTGCGGCTGGTGTGCATCGAGCTGCTGGGCGCCGTGGTGGCGAGCATCGTGGCGGACAAGAAGCAGGTGCTGCTGCTGGGAACTCCATCATTCTGAGAGCGCTGTGCACGTGGGGCAGCAGCCCACATGCTCTTATCGAATGCATGACACTGTGTGGCGTGCACACCGCCTCGCCAGCTGTCCTAGTGTATCCCTTGCTTACCCGTCGTGATTGCCCCCAGGCTGAGCTGGACCGTCACCTGGTGGACCAGCTGCTGGGCGCCGTGCCTAAACACTACCTCAAAGGAGGTGCGTGCTGATGGCATGGAGCTGCTGGGACAGGGATGGGGCGCGAGGCTTGCTTGCACTGTGGGACAGCACGGCAGCACCGCCGCGCCTGTGCACACCCTTTGCTTGGGGCTCGTTTGCTGCGCGTCTGACCAGCCAGTGTCCCTGCCGTTTGGTGTCATCGTCGCTTGATGAAGGCAAGTCAAGTTTCATGCCTTTTGTCACCATGAACATCATTGCATGGCGTTCACGACAGGTATCATGACGCTGCAGCCTTCACAAAAGATCGGCAGGCAGGCCTCGCCAAGCAAACTTCACGCCAGTGCACCGCTGGGTATGTGTGTGCATGCGTGTGCACGCAGTGTACGCTGGTGACGAGGAGCGGCAGCAGGAGGAGGCGCTGCAGCGCCTGCTGCTGGGGCACCTGGCCGTGGCCGCGCCCTCCACGCTCAGAGCCAGCGCCAGCAGGCTGTGGGCACTAAAGGTAACACTGCGCACTGGGAGGCGGGAAGCAAGCTTAGGCTCTGCCTCGTGCACTCTCTTTACCTCTCCACTCCCTCTCTCCGTGCATTCCATGAGGGTGCCTGCAAACGTGTGTAAAGCGCTCCTGTAGGCCATTCACAGCGCATGCGTGTGGGCCGTAATCCCGCCGTGCTCGCCTGGCCGTGTGTGCCTCCTGTGCGCCAGATGCTTGGTGTGCGTGCTGAGTGGGAGCAGCGCATGGCCCTGCCGCCCAGTGGCAGCCAGCCTGAGGGCCTCCTGGCGCCTGCGGCTGACGGCGTGGGGCCGGGCAGGCGCGGCGGCGGCGGCGGCGGTGGTGGTGGTGGCGGAGGAGGAGCGGGTGGAGGAGGGGCCAAGGGTGGTAAGGGAGGCAAGAAGAAGGGCGGCAAGCGCGGGGCGACGGTGAGTGGAGTGCACGCAGCGAGCTGGAGGCACATGCTGCTTGCGTAACTCTTACAGGGAATAGCCACGCAGTGCGCACAGGTTGCACCTAGCGCACTTTCTCCAAATGCTTGATGCTGAGGCACATGTGCGCTTGACGCCTCCAGGGCACATGGACGGCTTAAGAGGGGCATTGCTCCTTGACAGCACACGATTGGGACACAGAACTGCCTGCATGAGCGCGCGCGCGGCTCCGCCCACGACACAGAGCAGCGTGCGCCCTTGCCCGTCGGTCATCTTTCCACACCTAGCAGTGGCTATCCCACTGCAAGCGGTGCCTCTCTCTTTTCACATGTAGCAGGTCGAGGACGAGGATGAGGAGGCGGAGTACCGTCACCGCGTCAACGCCCCCGCCGGGCAGCCCGTCAGCAGCCCCCTGAGCGCCCTGGTGGGCCACTACCGCGCGCTGTGCCAGGCGTCGGCCGTGGAGCTGCTGCCGCGCATGACCTTGGACCTGGAGGGGGAGAGCGGGCAGCAGGAGGGCACGGGCGGCGCGGGGACGGGGACGGGGACGGGGGCGGGGGCGGCGGCGGGGAGGCAGCGCAGCAAGCAGGCGCAGCAGCCGCTCGTTGTGGGGCCCACCTCAGGTGCGTGTGTGTGAGAAAGAGAGACCGCTTGCAGTGGGGTAGTGCTGTGTTTTTCGTGCTTGCCATGGGTGCTTGCCATGGGTTCGCGTGGAGCATGAGAGAGAGCCCCTTGCATAGTGGGGCGGAGAGCCACCAGCAACCACAGGCTCTGGAGCAGAGAAAGGTGTAGCTTGCCCTGCTGGTGTGAGTTGAGCACCTCGTTTGTGAGCACCATGTGGAGCAGCCAGTTTCAGGCAAACTGTGTGTGTGTGTGTGTGGCGTGTGTGAGCACCTTGCAGGCCTTCCTCCTGCGCTCTACACGGCAGTGAGCCAGTGGTTGCTGCACAGCTCCCCGCTGGGCAAGGGCGTGGGCAACCTGCTGCTGCGCCTGCTGGAGACGGGCTCGCGCCTCAAGGTGCGCGTGCTGGCGCTGCTTCCACCAGTACACGCGTGATAACCAGCAGACCAGACCGCTTGCAGTGGGAAGCCACATGTGCAGGCAACATGCACACGCAGCCCGAGCCATCAGCAGCAGGACGCAGCTCCACCAGTACGCCAGGCGTCCTGCTGTCATCACGCCTGGGCGCGTGTTTGACAAGGCCACGACTGCCACGGAATCCATGTCAAGGCACAACACGGCGTGTGGGTGTTCATGACGTGTTCACGCGCTCACAGGACGCGTCCAGCGGCCTGGCGAGTGCTGCCGGGCTGCGCAGTCGCGCCGTGCGTGCCCTTGGTGCGGCGCTGGAGGCGGACGAGCGGCTGCTCTACCTGCCAGAGATCACGAAGGGGGTGAGAACTAGAGCTGCTGGAGGGAGGGAGAGGGAGGCAGTGGGGCACCTTGTCTGCTCTTTTGCGGCCTGTGTTCTCACGTCTTGCGTTGGCGGTGCATCCCGTTCGTGCCGCCGCCCACGCAGGTCGAGACGGCGCTTGCGGACGAGGCTGTGTCGGTGCGCGAGGCGGCGCTGGAGCTGCTGGGCAAGCACATCGCGCGCAGGTGAGACTTTCCCCTTTTCGTGTTCACCACTTTTGCTCGATTTCGCCTTGTTTCAATCGCCGCCAGCCGCCGTCAGCCCGCCGCCGCCCCCACCCACCGCCGCCAGCCCCACCGCC
>QAXK01002443.1:0-18367 GCA_004335735.1 Chlorella sp. KRBP | reverse complement strand
CTCGGGGCGGCGTACTCCACGAGGCGTCAACCCATGCTGCTTGCGAAGATGTGATATTGACATTGGTGTCTGCTTGCCAGACATGGCTGTTCCAGATGTAGAGCTCACCACACACGCACACACGCTCACCAGGGCGAGGTTGGGGGGTGGGGCAGCAGCCGTGGGACCGGCAGGGACCGAGGGTGGGAGGGGGCTTGCAGCGACGGCGGTTGTGGTGGTTGTGGTGTGGGGGGAAGAGGTGGGACCAGTGGAGGTGGAGGGGGGCATAGGGCTTGCGGGCACCACGCGCATGGTTGAGGTGGAGGGGGGCATAGGGCTTGCGGGCACCACGCGCATGGTGGAGGTGGAGGGGGGCATGGGGCTGTCGTCGATGGCGCTCGCGTGGATGCGCACCCAGTCGCAGAGTGAGGAGGAGGTGCTGTTAGGGTCTTGGTCCTCCCATGCAGGCATGTAGAGGTTTTGCAGCTGCAGCTCTCTCTGCTGCTGCTGCTGCTGCTGGTGCTGCTGGTGCTGCTGTGCCGCCTGGTGATGCTGCGCCGCCTGGTCCTCAAGGGGCTCCTGATGGTGGTGCTGCTGTGCCTGGTGGTTAAGGTGATCGAGCTGCTCCTGATCGTGCTGCTGCTGCTCTGCCTGGAGGTGGTCTGGCATGGGCAGAGGGCAGACAGGGGCCCAGGTCATGTCCATGTCATCAGGGCTTGCCGAGGCTTGGCGCTGCTGCCCCGTGCGCGCCGCCGCCTGCCCTTGCAGCTGCTGGCCTTGTGGCGGGAGCAGGTGCCATGGTGTTGCGTTGGCGGATGGTGGAAGCAGCAGTCCCTGGTGCGTGGCGCCGGAGCCGTTAGGGTAGAGGAGGGTCGGGGCGGGCTCGAGGTGCTGTTGAACGACCTGCAGCGCGACTGCGGCGTCGAGCTCTGCGCGGCCTGGGCCCACCGGCGGCCAGCTGGGCTGGTTGTTGAGCCCCGCGTCGAGCAAGCCCGCGGAAATGCCCTGCCGCTGCTGCGCGTGTTGCTGGCGCGGGTGTGGTTGGGGCGGCGCGGCGGACGCCGTCGGATGCGCGAGGGCTACGATGCTGCTGCTGCTCGGTGGAGGAACTCGCGCGGATCCTGCCGCGGTGTTGCTGTGGAGCGTGGGCGAGGGAGCGAAGAAGCGGGTGGGCGGCGCTTGCGCCGCGCGGTGCGTGGTCGGCGTGCTGAAGAGTGCACCCTCGCGTTGGCGCGCAAGCACCCCAGGGTTGCCTTGCGGCCCGTCGCCACCATCGCCGTGGACCTCCTGGTCGATGTGATCGCCCCACCCCAGCGCACCCGCATCGCTGCCGCCGCCTGCTCCTCCTGGCGCGATCGCCGCTGTCGCCGGGCCAGCACTGCCACCGACGCTTTCAGGCGCGAGGGATGCGACTGCTGCGGCGTCAGACTGCCGCAACGGCGCGCCGGCGACCCTCGCGAGCTCTCCAGGCTGCGTGCCATTGGTGATGATGATGGGAGCGAAGGCGGGTGGCACCGCGCGCCTGGCTGGCGTCGAGCGCCTACGATGCTCTAGACCTCCAGCGGCGCTGGCACTGTCTGGGGTTGGGCTGCCGTTCGCATCACCCGCATCCTCAGCGGAGATGGCGCCGCTCCCGCCTTTCCTGCTTCGCCGCGCTGGCACTCGCTTCCGTCGCGCCTGCGGCTCGGCTGTCACCTCATCCGCCGTGGTGCCACAAACGAAGCCTCCCGCCCGACCCAGCTCACCAGCCTCAGCCGTGCCTTGCACTGCTGCTGGCGGGCCGCCTGCCGCCTCCGCTGCCTCAAGCCCTTCCCCTGGCGTGGCATCAGCCACCTGCACGATGCCATTCGCCTCTGCTGCTGCCTCCTGCCGCACTGCCGGCGCTACCCGGCCAGCACCCACCCTTCTGCCGATTCCCACCGTCCCCACCTCCACCCCCACCTCCACCTCCACTTCCATCCCCTCCACGCCAGCACCATCCTCCCTCTCCGCCGCCTCTGCCGCATCCAACAACGCCCCAAGGCGCTCTGGAAACGGCTCGCCCACGCTCACCCCCGACCCCACCCGATCCAACCCCAACGCCTCCACAAGCCTTGCCGCTCCTCCCAGCCCCGCCTGCCTCTGCTGCTTTCTGCCCCGCCCCGCACCCTTCGCAGCCCTCCCAACCCGCCCCTGTGCCGGTGGTGCAGACACCGGCTGCTTCACCGGCCGCAAGCCCCCAGCCACCGCTGCCACAGGCGGCGTCCCGTTGATGGCATCGGCCAAGCGGCTGCTGGCAGGTGCGTCAGCAGGCGTGGCGGCGCTACCACCCCGCACCGCCCCCTGCACCCCAGCGGGCGTTGCTGCTCCTCCCAGCATCGCGAGCAGCAGCGGAGCGGCAGCAGGGAGAGTGATGGTGGCGTGGGTGGCTGGGAAGGCGGCGGTGGTGGCGGCGGCAGTGGCGGTGGTGGTGGCGGTGGCGGTGTAGGGCGCAGCGATAGTGGTGGCGGTGGCGGTTGTGGCGGTTGTGGTGGCTGTGTTGGGCGCGGTGGGCGGAGCAATAGTGGTGGTGCTGGTGGTGGCGGGGAAGCGGCGGAAGGCGCTGCGGGCCGGTTGGTGCTGCTGCTGCTTTGGCAGCCGTGGTAGGCTCATCACAGGTATGTCGTCATCTGACATGCCATCGGCTTGGGCAGGTGCTGGGCCGCCCGCACCAAGCGCATGGCCAGCTGGCGCACGAGCTGTTGCTGCTGACGTGGCGGCGGAGGGGAATGCTTCGGCCGCAGCCGCCTCGGGAGCAGCAGGCGCTGAGGGGGCGCCCACAAGAGCCCCCACAGCTGCAGCTGGTGCGGTGGGTGCGTCAACAACCACCGCCGCCTCCTCAGCAGCGGCCGCCGCCGCCACCACCGCAGCAGCCGCTGTAGGCGCGTCCATGACCACCACCTCCACAGCAGCAGGTGCCGCCGCCGCCGCCGCCGCCGCTGCCGCAGTGGCAGCAGCAGCAGCAGCAGCCGCTGCAGGGGCATCCACCGCCACCATCTCCTCAGCAGCAGGTGCCGCAGGCTCCACTGCGCAGAACGCTCGCCCGGCAGCACCGACCGAAGCGGACCTCCCGCCCGGCGGCACTCTGCGCTCCACAACCTCTCCCTGCACCCGTGTGCCCTCGCACTTGCCAAACAACAGGGCCAAAGGCTCGTCTTCGTCCATGGCCTGCGGCTGCTGTGCGCCCCCATCCCGCACTGCCCCTGCCGCCACCACTGATGCCTCTGCTGTTGCTGGTTCCGCTGCAGCTGCAACACCTCCAGGCTCCGCTGCCGCTGCATCGCTCGCTTGCTGCGCTGCGGCTGAGCTACCAGGCCTGCCTCGGCCATTCGAACCGGCAGCCGCTGCTCTCTTCAACCGCTCGCCTGGCGACTTGCGCTGCCGCCGCCCCCGCTGCGTCCTGGGCCCTGCATCCTGCTGGTGCCCGGCGAAAGCGGGCGGGTGTGCTGCGGCTGCGGCTGCGCTGCTGCTGCCGGGCTGTGCAGGTGCTGCTGGTGCGTCGTTTGCCGGCACGTCGTCCGCTGCTGCTGTCGCGCCGAACACAACCACTGCGGCGGCACCACCTGTTGGCGGGGTCGGTGCTGGCGTGGGTGCAGGTGCAGCTGCTGCGGGCGCTGGTGCGGCCAGTTGAAGCAGCCACGCAAACGGCGCACCAGCGGTGGCTCCCGCACCCGCCGTTGCCGCCACACCCACTGGTGGCAGCGGCACCGCCAGCCCAGTGACAGGCACGGTGTACACAGGCAGCCCACCGAGTGAGTGCTGGTGGTCGCCCACAGCACCTGGGGTGCGCTGGTGTGCCGGTGGTGCGATGGCAGCGCTGGTGGTGGTGGTGGTGTGGAGGTGGAGTGTGGTTGTGGTGGTGGGATGTTCGCTGGTGCTACAGGTAGTGGTGGTGAGGGGGAGGGGCCCAGAGGCTCCGAGGCAGGAGGGAGGGGAAGGAGAGCGCAGTTTGCTCTGCTGAGGGTGTTGGGAGATGGAAAGCGGTGGGAGCGAACGGGCTCCTTGTTGGGTGGTGGTGGTGGGGTGAGAGCGGAACTGTGGGTGGTGGGCGACGGGCAGAGAGGGGAGCGTAGGGGGTGCTGCTGGGGAGGTGGGGGAGTAGGGGAGGCGAGGGAGGCGCCGGCGTGACGAGGATCGGCGGGGCTGGTCGGGTAGGCCTTCGTGGGGCGTTGAGACGAATGGGAGGAGGTCGCTTGGAGGTGCGGCTGCGTGCTGCTGCTGTTGCACTAGGTGGGCGTCGGCGGGGCTCGTGGTAGAAGCAACGGTGGCGATGGCGGCGGTACTTGTAGGCTGAGGCTCCTGTTGCGCCTCGTCAGCGGCCGAGATTGCAGGCGTGGTGGCGTCGGGTGCTGGCTGCGGCGGCTGCAGCTCTTCAGCGGCGGCAGGTGTGGTGGCAGCGGCAGCAGGTGTGCCGACAGCGGCGGCAGGTGTGGTGGCAGCGGCAGCAGGTGTGGTGGTAGCGGCGGCGGCCAGCGGCTGCTGCTGCCGCACCACGTGCCGCCTGCCTGACCGCCGAGGCGCCGGCACATCCCACCCCGCCTCAGTGCCTGCTGCTGCGGTGTTGGTGTTTGTGGTGGCTGTGGTGGCGGAGGCAGGGCGTCGGGCAGTGGGAGGGCGTGGCTGGTGCGCCGTGAGGGCGGCGCAGGCAGTTCTTGGCAACTGGGTGTGGGAGGTGGCAAGCGGCAGTGATGAGCTCAACGGGAGCGGAGGCCTCTTGCCTGCCCCCGAGGCATCGCCATCGTCGTCATCAGAGGAAGAGGAGGAGGTGGCGGGTGCGTCGGAGGAGGAGGAGGAAGAGGTGGCGCAGAAGGGCAAGGTGGGGTGGTGCTGCTTGGCGGGCGCGCGCCGCGTGCTGCGCTGCGTGGCTGTGGCAGCTGCTGGGGCGGACGGTTGCTGCCGTGGAGAGGGTGAGGGCTGCTTTGGCACGGCTGGGACGGCGTCTTCTGGCAGGTTGGGTGCGTGCTGCGCCTGCAGCACCTGAACAGCGGTAGCCGCCGCCGCTTCTGCCTCTGCTGCCACCCAACCGCTGCAGCTGGCTGTGCCGTCCATGGCAGGAGGGGCGCATGCCTGCATGCCGTGCGGTTCCTGCTGAGGCTGCGGTGCCTCTGCTACAGCACCGACGACCACGTGTTCCGCCGCTGCGGCGGCGGGTGGTGGCAGTGCTGCCGGTGGTGACGGGCCAGGCGCTGCTGCTGCCGGTGGTGACGGGCCAGGCGCTGCTGCTGCTGCTGGTGATGGGCCAGGCGCTGCTGCTGGTGGTGATGGGCCAGGCGCTGCTGCTGGAGGTGACTGGCCAGGCGGTGCTGCTGGTGGTGGTGATGGGCCAGGCGCTGCTGCTGCTGGTGATGATGGGCCAGGCACTGCTGCTGCTGCTGCCCCAGGACTGTACAGCAGCTTTCCAGCAGAGGGCGGCACGGCATCTAGCGCGCCGCCCGCTGTCGCTGCCGCTTCCTGTCCCTCCTTCCCCCCCGCCACCCCTGCCTGATGCGCCACAACCGCCTCCACCTGCTGCTCCTTGGTACACGCAGCACCGTCCACACCCGCAGCATCCAATTGCTCGGCCGCAGCCGGCGCCAACAACACCGCACCGCCCTCTCCCTCCTCCCCTACCATCGTCACCGCCCCCATCACCATGGCTCCAGGAGACGGAGGCGGAGAGCTCAAGATGGACAGGTGGTTGAGGGCCTCGACATCAGGGCTTGCGAGTCCACCAAAACTCGCCCCTGCCGGCCCCCTGGCAGCAAACGCAGCCCCCAGTAGTGGGCCCCCGCCGTTGCCGCTGCCGCTCGTGCCAGGGCCTGCGTTGCTGCTGCCGCCGGCTCCAGCGGGCGGGGTGTCCCACAGCAGCTTGCGCTGCAGCAGCTGCACCAGCGCCTGCGTGAAACCGGGCGTGGAGGAGGATGGGCAGGGCTGCTGGTCGTCGGTTGCGGCGGCGCTGGCCGGCGCGGCGGTTGTGGCGGTTGTGGTGGTGGATGGGTCGGCTGTGGCGTGGGGCGGGAGCGGGGGCCTGTTGGGCCGGCGGTCGTCGTCGCTGCGGCATGTGCTGGGCGGTGCGGGGTCGCGGAGGTGGAGGTGGAGGAGGAGCTGCTGGGCAGCTGCGGGGGCGGAGTGCTGGCGGGCGAGCGGGGTGATGGGCGGGGCGGAAGACTGGGTGGGCAGGGCCGAGTGGTTGGGGTGGGGCGGTGGGAGGGCTGCTAGAGTCACTGCAGCGGCGGGTGCGGTGGTGCTGGCGTTGGCTGCGGCGAGCGGGAGTGATGATGTTGATGCTGCGCTGGTGGGTGCAGTGGTTGAGCTGCCTACTGCGTCCTTGCTGGGCACGACAGGTGCGGCTGATGTGGAGGGCGCAGCGGGGCGCGCAGCTGGCTGCGGGCCCGTCTGCTGCAGCGCCAGGAGGAGGGACTTGCGGGCTGAGGGCGTGTTTGCGACCTTGTTGGCCCTGGGCACGGGCAGGCTGCCTCCGCTGAGCCTCTGTTGGGGCTGTTGGGGCTGCGTGGGCGCAGCGGGCGCGGGGGGTCCGCGCGGGGCCGGGTTGGCGGTGACAGCTGCTGAAGCGTCGCTGGCGGCGCGCTGGAGAGTGATGCTGCTGCCCTGCTGCGCCGCAGGTGCACTGCAGGCGCGTGCGATGTTGCAGCTGTGTGGGTTGTGCTGCGGCGCCGCGCACGCTGTGGGGGCTGCTGGGAGGCTGGCGCTGGCCCAGGGTGCCCCACACGCGTCCCGTGACAAGGCCATGCGCTTGCTGGGCGTGCCGCTGGCGGCCTGCGGTGCAGCAGCAGGGAGTTGCGTGGAGCGCGCTGGCGTGGACCTGGGCACACCGTGATCAAACGTCGCCTGGACCCAGACCAAAGGGAGTGCGCACCTGCAGCTGGTGCAGCGCGTCGTCCTCTTCATCGTCGCCGTCGCCCTCGTGCTGGCGCCCTGCTGGAGGAGCCTGGCTGCGAGTTTGCTGCTGCTGCTGCTGCGAGGAGGAGAAGGCCTCCTCGAGCAGCCTCTTCCGCCGCGCAGCTGCAGAGCCCGCAAGCGTGGAGGGCCGCCGTCCTGCCAGCATCGCCCCCTGCAGGAGCGCCCACGGTGCTTCAAGTTGGTTTGGGAGGGGGGGGGCGAATGCACGGGGGATCGTGCGAAGGCGCGAGCGCACCTGCGACGTTGTGCTACTGTTCAACTGCTACTGTTTAGTGCTGACCCAGGTCCTCTTCTTACTGCTCACGAGTAGCTGTCAATTTCGTCTTCGAAATTCTCGTGCTTTGCGTGAGAGGAGCAATCCACATCGAGACGCCAGAAGGGGCTCAGCGGGATGCAGAGGGATAGCCAGTGTTAGCCATCCTTGTCTTGCCCCAGATGTGGCCTCACACCACGCGCGCCGCACGCGTTCCCGCACACGTAGGCCTGATCATCCTACTTGCACTTCCATTCCATCATTCCATCATTCCATCGCTTCAGGGGAGCCCATGAGCCCATCCTTCCCCCCTCCACCTCCACTCAATCGCGCCAAAGAGTTCGCAGAGGCCGATGCAGATCGCCGCCAACAGGCCAGCGCACCGCTTCGCATCGCGCAGGTGAGCCACCATGTCGCAGCCGCTCGAGCCGCTAGATCACCCTGCACCATCGTGCTCACCACCTCGAGCACCACCTCCTGTTGTCCGCAGGAGCTCCCCATCCGTCCGTGTGAGCGCCATGGCCGCGCCAGGGCCGATTGACTGCAAGGCCGCGGTGGCCTGGGCGCCCAACCAGCCCCTGGAGGTGATGACGGTGACAGTGGCGCCGCCCGGCCCGGGCGAAGTGCGCATCCAGGTCAAGGCCACGGCGCTCTGCCACACGGACGCCTACACGCTCAGCGGCATGGACCCAGAGGGTGCGTTGTTGTTGTGGCTGTGCAGCACGCATTCAGGGAGCGAGGATGAGTCAAGAGTGCAGGCGCGGCCGATGGGTTGGCACCGGTGCGAGCCTGCACTGCATCAGCTGCTGCCTGCTTTTAGCCGCAGGTCTGTTTCCCTGCATCCTGGGGCACGAGGCGGCGGGCGTGGTGGAGAGCGTGGGCGAGGGCGTCACCTCCGTGGCGCCAGGTGCACCTTCTTGGGAGGCTGCAGCTCTGCGCAGCAGCAGCAGCAGCAGTGACATTGGCAGCTAGCAGATGCATAAGCTGCCCAGGGAGGAACAGTATCAGGGTGCGAGGGGGAGGGTGTGGCAGCGCGCGACGAGCACAGCGCCAGTGGTGCCCGTGTGTGCAGGCGACCACGTGATCCCTTGCTACCAGGCCTACTGCGGCGACTGCAAGTTCTGCAAGCACCCAGAGTCCAACCTGTGCGTCTCGGTCCGCGCCTTCACCGGTGCGCTCATTTGTGTATGAGCTGCAGCTCTTATGCGCTTATGTGCAGCGTTGTCAAGGTGCACAACGGCAGGGGTCCAACGCAGCTGTGCATCAAGCTCACGGTGGTGTGCGTTCGTGCGGGTGTGTGTGTGGCCACACTGCCGCGCAGGCAAGGGCGTGATGAAGAGCGATGGAGGCGTGCGCTTCACGGCCAACAACAAGGTGTGCCCTGCCCTCGCCTGCCCTGCTGCACACTCCTTGACATTGGCCAGCCGCACACAGCCGCAGCCTGACTGAGCTCTCTCTGGTCTTCCCTATGGCAGCGCTGTTGTTCCTGCGGTGGTGCGTCAGCATTCACTGACTGCGCTGCCAGCTGCGCCCAGGCATTCACACGCGTGTCTGTCTGCCGTGCGTGCACGTGCAGCCCATCTACCACTTCATGGGCACCAGCACGTTCAGCGAGTACACCGTGGTGCACGAGCAGAGCGTGGCCAAGATCCGCAACGACGCGCCACTGGACAAGGTGGGCTGTTCATGGCCATGGACGCAGTTCACAGACTAAATGGGCAGTGGGTCTGATTACTACTCGATTTGATAAGCCTTGAGAACTAGTCGGCACCTGCAGCAATGCAGCCTGAGGCGAGGAGCGGAGGACCTTGGTGGCGAGGGGAGGCGGCAGGAGGGCAGCGACGGGCAGGCAGCAGGAGCCAGGGACGCAGCAGGCACTGCAGTGCGAGCAGGCAGCTGCAGCTGGCGTTGCGTGGTGGCCTGTGGGTTGGTTGGGAGCACTGTGTGCCAGCGTGTGTGTGTGTGTGTGTGGTATTTGCATCTCGTTTGGCGCCTCAGTAGGCGTATCAGATGTCCCGCAGCACAACGAGCAATTTTGATCATTATCAAATTTCAACGTCACATGGCCACGCCGTGGTGGGTTGAGCCATCATCGTGCACACAAAGCTGTGGTGTGTTGGTGCGGTGCAGGTGGCACTGCTGGGCTGCGGCGTGGCCACCGGCTGGGGCGCCGTCTTCAACACCGCCAAGGTGAAGCTTCACCGTTTGCATCTTCCTCGCCGCTATCTGCTTGGCAGAACCAGGCCGTTGCCAGCTGTAGAGCTGAACCTGCTACGTCCTGCATCACGACAAGCGCGTCACGGCGTTGGCTTTGCCAGCCTCGCCTCTGCGTGTCAAGCACTGTGTCATGCATGCTTGCTCGACCGTGCAGGTCAAGCCTGGCACGACGGTGGCTGTGTTTGGCCTGGGCGCAGTGGGCCTGGCCGTCATTGAGGCCAGCAAGAAGGTGAGCCCACTGCTGGCGATCAAGACGGCGTGAGGGAGGACCGACTGCTTGGACAGCAGCGAGTGGTCCGTGAGTGCTGCTTGAGTCCTCACAAACTGCAGCCTTGATGTGCGTGTGTGTTGATGTTTGCATCTGTTTGGGCGCCTCGGCGGGGCCGAAGCCCAACTGCTGGGCGTATCAGATGTCTCGCAGCACTCAGACACGCGAGCCAAAGACAAACAGTCCTGATCACCCCGATGTGTGATATCGTGTGTGCCTGCAGGCTGGTGCCACGCGCATCATCGGCGTGGACACCAACCCCGCCAAGTTCGAGCTGGCTGAGCAGTTTGGCGCCACTGAGTGCATCAACCCCAAGGTGCGTGTGGGAGGCAGCAACAGGCGGGGCAGCATGCACTGCAGGAGCACGAGGAGGCGAGCAGATGTTGCGGATGTGGAGCAAGAGGAGGAGGATGAGGAGGAGAGGGAGAGCCAGCGAGGATTGCTGGCTGCTTCATCGGCTTGCTCACATTGGCCCCGCTTCCAGTTGGAAATCGCAGTGCTGGCGCTTTGTGTGCCGTGCAGGACCATGAGAAGCCCATCCAGGCCGTACTGGTCGAGATGACCGAGTGGGGGTGCGACTACACCTTTGAGTGCATCGGCAACGTCCAGGTGAGGCCAACTGGGGAGGGGCGATTGGCTTGCAGCCAATGTCGCCTGTGGGCTTGCCAGTGATCATGCTCTTGTATCCATGGCGATGCTGTCGCTGCGCACCCAGGTGATGCGTGCGGCGCTGGAGGCCTCTCACCGCGGCTGGGGCGTGTCGGTGGTGATTGGCGTGGCTGCATCCGGGCAGGAGATTGCCACACGGCCCTTCCAGCTCGTCACGGGGCGCACGTGGAAGGGCACGGCGTTTGGCGGCTACAAGAGCCGCATCCAGGTGCGTGACGTGGACTACTAGCTAGTTACGGCTGTTCCTCGTCCCGAGACAACTGCAGATCTTGAGTCATTCGGAAGCAGCCATGCCAGCAGTGAACAATGAGCTGCTGCGCCTGCGGGTGGCGGGTGGCGGCACGCAGGTGCCCGACCTGGTGGACGACTACATGGCGGGCACCACGCTCCTGGACAAGTACATCACGCACAGGTGGGAGTGCACATTATACCGGTCACAGGTATAACGGTAGCTGCGGGGCCCGCGGCTCGGAAGCGGGCCGGAATCGTCTTGCGGCGCGCCACTTGAACGCGCTGAAGGATTAGAGCACACCACAAGCACATACCGCACTGTTTCTTCACTCGACGAACCGGACTCACAGGTCGGTGGTGGCCAGCGCCAGAGGGGGGAATGAGGAGAGCAGCGGAAGCCGGAAGCAGCAGGGCTCCGCAATGCTGCACAGGGAGCAGCCAGAGAGTGTGCGCGCAATGTGCTGTCGTTGGCTTCGAGCTCGGGGGCAGGCGGATCGCGAGCAGCCGCTCCGAAAGCATCAGCGGCAAGAACAACGCGGGAAGCAGCGTGCAGTGCAGCACCAACTGCACCAATGGTTGGCAGTGCGCCATGAGTGGTGCACTGGCGCCAAGGACCGGCTGCACCCGCACTCGCACCTGACGCTCTGCGTGCCGCCTGACTCCCGCCCTTGTGTGCACACAGGCTTCCATTCGACCAGATCAACGAGGCCTTCGACCTGCTCCACAAGGGCGCGTGCCTGCGCGCCGTCCTCACCTTTGACTAAGCCTTCCCCGTCCGCCGCGCCCGCGCCCGCCCCGGCCCTGCGCACATGGCCCTGGTGCTGCTGCCACCCTCAGAGCAGCCAGACTGCGTCCATGACCAAGGGCCGGTCAGCTCGCCTGTGTTCAGCCCCAAGGATGAGCAGACCGGCATCCTGACCGGCGGCATGCCCGCCACAGGAGGCATGGTGGGAGTGCGCAGTTTCAGCGACGCCATGCCGGCGCAGGGTGCGGCAGTGGACGCGAGGGCGGTCACTGTGGAGCTGCAGCTGCAGCCTCCAGGTGACGCGGCCCAAGGCAGCACCGGCCCATCACAAGCACCACCCGAGCATCAGCAGCAGCAGCAGCAAGGGCAGGAGCAGCAGCAGGAGGGTGGGATAACCACGCACCCACCCGGAAGCCAGGATGTGCAGCCGGCATCAGCAACTGCTGATGGTGCGGGTCCTGCCGCTGCTCAGCCCGCCCAACCGCTGCGAACGTCCGTTGGCGCGTCCGAGGCGGCTGTGCTGGCGTTGCGGCAGCAGCACAAGGCAGCGCGGCAGCAGCACGTGCAGGCCTACGTCGCCTCCCTGCAACAACAGCAGCAGCAGCAGAGGAGGTCCGTGGCGCCGTGCCACCCAATCACCGAGGAGGGCACAGGGACGCCGTCAACCGTGCAACAGCAGCGGCAGCACCAGTCGGCGGTGGGTGACCCGGCGGAGGAGCACGACGTGCCGGTGTGGGCGTCCAAGTTGAGGCGGGGGGAGGCGGAGCAGCGCAGCTCCAACTACCGGGAGTGGTGCCAGCAGGAGTTTGTGGACGCGCAGGGGCAGGGGCAGTCGGGCGGGTGGGCACGCGCATGCGGGTGCATGCCCATGTGATGCAGGGCGCTAACAACAGTGTTGACGTTGCAGACGTGCTGCGCTGCGCTGAACTCGTGGTTCTGCTTTGTGGAGTGAGCCATGCAACTCTCCCTCTCTGTGACGGGCCAGAACGCAGAACACACGCAAAGCACAGCCGAGATGCAGCTGACGTGGGCGGCGGCGCTCGCCTTCTTCCTGCTGCGCTGCCTCTGCACGCTCGCCGTAACCATGGGGGCCGCGTGGTGCGCAGCGGCCGCAGCTCGCGGGCGATTCGCACTCGTCGCCCTGTTCCTGGCACCGCTCGCCTTCGACGTGGAGCGCGAGCCGTTCGCGCGCATCACGGCCTCGGTAGTGGCGCTGCGCCTCGCCGTTCCCAGGATACTGCTCTCCCAGAGTATCCACCGCCTGTGGCCAGTCACCTCCGAGGTCCTCTCCGCCCCACCAGACCACCTGGTTGGCCTCCTCCTCTCCCCAATTGTTGCAGTGCCAGCAGCAGCAGCAGCAGCAACACGGACGGGCAGCACCTACAGCCCCGCCACCGGAGCGGCCCTGCCAGCGTTGGTCCAGCGCTGCTTCTGGCAGGAGGCGCTGCTGGGCGCGGCTGCGTTTGGTGGCGCAGCTGCCTCTGCCAGCGTCGCGGCTGGGGCCGTCAGCGCGGTGGTGCGGCTATTGTGGCGCGGAGTGCACTCGGTGATGTTGGCAGCGGGCATGTGGCTGGCCATGGCGGCGATATGGGACGCCATGATTCTGCAGGTGCGTGGGGAGGTGCGTGGGGAGAGTCTCTGCAGGTGTGGGGGGAGGTGCGTGGAGAGAGAGGCAGGGGCGTATGGAGAGGCTGCGTCGATGCCGTGATGGAAGCCCCGCACGCGTGGCAAGCATTGCCACGGACGAGCAGCACAGGCCTGGGCCAAAAGGGCACCCATCATGCAGCCACGCAAAGCACATGCGTCATAATGACGCCCGCAGGCCATGGCTTGGTGGACGTACGGGGTGTGGTCGCCACCCAGGCCGTCGCCGCTGCTGCAGCGGCTCGTGGAGGGGCGGGTGCAGCTACTGAGGCCCTTCTGGCGGCCCTACGACGCAACCTCACTCTCAGGTGTGTATGCGTGTCGATGTTTGCACCTGTTTGGGTGCCTCGGTGGGGCCGGAGCCCAACTACCGGGCGTATCAGATGTCTCGCAGCACTCAGGCACGCGAGCCAAAGTCCTGATGCAGGGGCGCGCCTTCCATGCCGCTCCCCAGACGTGGGACCCCTCAATGTATGTGGCACGCCAGCGGGGCATGCATCCTCTTGCTGCCCTTTGTGTTGCTGGCAGTCGCCAAGCAAACGCTGTCTGCGCTGCGCCGTGTTGCAGAGTTTTGGTCGCGGCGCTGGAACGTGCCCGTCACGCACGTGCTGAGGGGCCTGGTCGCGCAGCCAGCCGCCGCCGCCTGCACCACCTGGTGAGCACGTCTGACACTCAGTGCTGACGGGTGTGAGGCATGGCGGACGAGCGCTGTTGCTGCATGCCGTTAGCCAGGGCAGGTTTGCCAGCAGGGCAAGGGGCCACGCGCAGCCGTCGCCCGTGATGTCGACGGGGAAGCCGTGCACCACCACAGGTGCTGCTGGTCACCCAGGCGCCCAGCTTGAAAAAGGACAGCCTTGCGCCGTGCCTCAGCTGAGAAGCAGCAGTATACGCAGCTTGCCGCGCGTGTGAAGCCGTGCCAAAAGCTGGTCAGGTGGGGCTGGAGATAGCGGCGGCGGAGGCAGCCAAGCAGGCACGGCTCCATGCGCGCGGCAAGATGCCTGTTTGGCTGCCGCCGCCGCCGCTACCCACCAGCGACGCCTAATCAGCTTTTGGCACGGCTCCACGCGCTCGCCTCCAAGCTGCTGCTGCTGCTCAGCTGAGGCATGGGGCACGTGCCCCTCCTTGTTTGAGCTGGGCGCCCCTGGGTGACCGACAGCACTTGTACTGGTGCGCGGCTTCCCCGTCGACACCACAGGCGACGGCTGCGTGTGGCCCCTGCCCTGCTGGCAAACCTACCCTGGCTGTGAAGGCATGCGGCACCAGCCCACAGCAGCAACAGGAGTTACTAGAAGAACAACACAGTAAACACACCTGTGCACATGCAGGTGGCCCGACCGGCCTGCCGCCGCCCCCGCCGTGGCCGCCCTCCTGTGCACCTTTGCCGTCAGCGGCCTCGAGCACCTGGTCTTCTTTTATTACGCCACTGGCACTCTAGACTGGCGCTGGCCAGCCTTCTTCCTGCTGCATGGCGTGCTGGTTCTGTGCGAGCGAACCATCCTCTTCCACTCCCTTCCAGGGCCACCCACCACCCATGGCGGCGCGTTGTCTACGTGGGGCGTGCAGCTGCGGCGCGCGTGCGTGCTGTGCGTGCTGCTCGGCACCTCTGCCGTGCTGTTCCTGCCGCCGATGCAGGATGAGGTGCTGGTGGGCAGGTGGGGCAGGGCGCTGCAGGCTTGGAGGCTGGATCGCTGGGTGCAGCCCACTGGCATCTGGCCACAGTCAAGCTAGCGTTTGGATAGGCTTCCTTGTCGCTCTTCGTTGGTGCCTTGTTAACACGGCGGCGGCGGCGAACATTGCCCTGACATGCAAGTAAGGCACACACGAGGCTGCGTACTAGGCCTCAGAGCCCTTGCAGTGTGAGCGGTCGAGCGGAAGCCCATGCAATGCGCCAAGCCCCAACACATGCAGCGTCTACAGTCACAGTCGGTTTCAGCTCGCCAAGCCCCAACACATGCAGCGTCTACAGTCACAGTCGGTTTCAGCTTGCGCGAACAGCGTGTGTGCAGATGAGAACAGGGAGGGTGCGTGGCAGGGGAGGCAACACAGGCAGGGTGCCCACTGCAGGAAGGGTCGTGTGGGCACTTGCGGGCTCGTTTGTATTCAACACAACCGTAAAGGTCAGGCACGCCGTCGACGCTGTTGTCAACCAAGGGAAGCAAGAGAAAGTCGAGCGGGGCAGCACTAACACTAGCACGCCCCATGGGTCACGTTTGGAACAGGGTGCGCACCGACGACGACAACGCCAGCAACGCAACCAGCTGCTGCACAGCGTTATACCAGCAGCATTGTGAAGTCGGGTGGGTGACGTGTGGATGCGGCACGGCGGCAGCTTCAGAACAGCACAGCACGACGAGTCCCTGCGCCTGGCAGCGGCGGCTGCACATGCCCTCACGCTGAGGCAAACAGCACGTCATGGAGATGGTGCAGGAAGGGAAGAAGCTATTATGATGCTGCCCATGTGGGGGCCACTGGGGCAGGAAACCGAGCAAGCGAACAAACCGCTAACCGCACCACTCAGGCCACCCGCAGAGCATCCTGCGCGCGCGCACACACGCTCGCAGCTGTCCATGCCTGCACACCACCTGCATTATCCCACGAGCAACAGCAAACGCAATCCCCTGCTCCGGTTGATGATACGACACACACCCGCCCACCTGACCGCGCACCGCAGAGAATCAAATCCGACTAGGCAGTCAGGAGAACCGAAGCGGAGCGCGAGGGGTGTGTGTCTCTCTCTAGTGGCACACAGCCCGGCAGCAAATGGAGCCCTTCAGGGGTGTGACGCATGCGTGGCGACGGTTGTGCGACGCTAGAGGGCTTCAGGGAGGGAGAGAGAGAGCGCAAGAGCCGTGGTGATTCATCGCTGTAGAGGGCGCGGCGCGCACAGTAGTGCACTTATATATGGTCTGTGAGATTGGGACGTCGAGAGAAAGGGTATGGCGGCACACCTACGCGAAAGGACGGAAAGACTGCACTACAGGAGCTCCCCCACAGGCCAAGATATACTCCTCTGGCACACACTGCCGACACGACACGACTGCACAACACCCACGCGGTCATAGTATTGCGTGTGGTCGCTGTCCATGATGTCGCAGTTGCCAAGGCTCGCAGAGGTATAAGGTTTCACCTCCCGCCTCGCCCTGCTTATACGCCTGCCGTCGTCTGGCGGCGGCGGCGCCGCATAACACCCTCCCTGCCGTCACAAGCCTAATCCCACCTGCCTACCATGTGTAGGCCCTAAACGTGGGCGCGTGCAGAACGGAAACTGTGCAAGGTGTGGGCGGAGGGCCTTTCTGGTTTCACATGGCGCCTCTCAGGGTGCATCATCAGGCCGAAGGTGAGGTGGTGGCGGGTGATAAGCGCCAGAACGCTGCCAGCAGGCGGGCGCGTCTGTGGGCTGGCGGCAGCGGGAGTCCGCCCAGAAAGGCACCCGGGCGTTGGGCGATGGGCACGCACGCACATTGGGTGCGTAGACTGGGTGCAGAATGATTGCACCTTAAGGGCACAGTGCAGTTCATGCCTCCTCCTGCAGCCCCATCTTCTCCATGGGCACAGCACAGAGGAAGCGCTAGGCAAGGTGCACGCGCTTGCTTGCTGGAATCAAAGTCACAAAGCCGCAAAAAGCAGCACGGCGTGGCGGCAACCCAGCACGTGAACAGCCAAGGCCGCACGTGAAGAGCCAGCCCTGCAGCTGTGTCGCTGGCCATAAGCTGTGGGCGATGGAGCAAGGCTCCCCAGCGGCAGGCACACGCCAGCAGCAGCCGGTGCTCGTGTCCACTGGTCATTCCGCTGCCGATGGCTGTGGCTACGGCTGCGGCGGCGGACGCCCAGCTGACCCATGAACTGCAGGTCATGTGCAGTAGACCTGGTCCGGTGCTCTCCTCCACTGGGCATCCCGCTGCCGCTGCCGGTGGCTGTGGCTACGGCCACAGGGAGGTGGTACGGCGGCGGCGGCGGCGCCCAGCTGGTGATGTTCAGCAGACCCGGCCAACGTCGTGGCCATGGCCGCCCGCGTTTGGGAGTTCTTTGAAGGTGTGGAGGTGCTGGTGCGGTCTGCAAGAGGTGCTGGTGAGAGGTGGGAGGCCTTGTGAGGTGCCGTGGGAGGTGCTGTGAAGGGCTCTGTGGCGGCGCTGTAGAGGTGTGGAGGTGATGTGAAGGGCTGGCGACACGCTCGCCTGGTTGTGCGGGCCGTGAAGGTGCTGCTCCATCTCCAGGTGCCTTGTCAGGCCGCCGGTACCATGTAGTACATACAGCACTTCAGTCTCCCTTGCGAGGAAGGCCTCTCGCATGCTGGAGGAGGAGCCTCGTGTGGATGTGCACTCGAGGGTGTCCCAGGTGCTGGGGACCGTGCTCACGTGCTGGGGACCGAGCTCACGTGCTGGGGACCGTGCTCACGTGCTCCTAAGACGAAGATCTTCGAGTGCTAGGAGGAGAGCTTCCTGCCGCCTAGGAAAGGAGAGGTGCTCCCTGCCGCCTAGGAAAGGGGAGGAGCTCCCTGCCGCCAAGGAAAGGAGAGGTGCTCCCTGCCGCCAAGGAAAGGACAGGTGCTAAAGGATCTCGCGCGTGGACATGATGGTGAGCTCGGGGAAGGGCGGCTGGCTGCAGATGAGTGACCCCACAAAGCCCTTGACCTGCGCACCAGCGTGTGCAGCGTCACATGGGCCCACGCTTACGCCTGAAGGCAACGGTTCCCATGTGGTGGAATGGGCAAATATTTGCCCTCGTGCGTGGCTTCGCGTTATTAACGGGACATGTGGCTGGTGGAGGCGTAGCCTCACAGCCTGCGTGCTGCCTGCCTGCTGCGTGCTGAGAGTGCTGCCTGCCTGCTGCGTGCCGAGAGTGCTGCCTGCATGCTGCCTGCGTGCTGCGTGCCGAGAGTGCTGCCTGCGTGCTGCCTGCCTGCTGCGTGCTGAGAGTGCTGCCTGCGTGCTTTGTGCTGAGAGGCCTGCTTGCACCCATCCGTTCCACAGCCCCCCGCAGCCGTGCTCCCCTCACTCGCCATGCACTGTGCTCTGATAAGGAGAGTGCCGATTGCGATGACGCGCTCCCAGCGCTGGCACTGGGATGCTCCCCTACATCTAGCCCGTCTGCCCCCTTATATCCCCTGTGTCCCCTTCCAGCCCCACCGTCCCCTTATATCCCCTTCCAGCCCCTCTGTCCCGTCTGTCCCCTCCCCAACCCCTTCATCCCCTGCTAGCCCCTCTCCATCCCCGCTCACCACAGGATCAGACACGTCCGTCGGCGCCACGTGCCAGTCGCTGCCCAACTCATACAACTCAGCAAGGCACACGGGCACGTGCGCGGTGCCCTGGGCAAGCAGCACGCCCACCACCTGCACAGCGACGGGCAAGCGACGCAGGGGAGCACAGCCCACGCAGTCTGTTTGCCCGGCGTGCACTGGCGTGGACTTTGCTTGGCGAGGCCTGCCTGGCGATTGTTTGTG
>QAXK01002441.1:0-13280 GCA_004335735.1 Chlorella sp. KRBP | reverse complement strand
GATGCACCGCAGGTTCTTGAAGTGCACTGCGTGTGGTGCGGGCGCAGACACAGGAATGGCGGGGCAGGTGGGCGGTCCACGGAACTCCGCAGCGGAACGCAGTCGGCGCGTGCTGGCAGCTGCGATTGCTTCGGTGCTTGCCTTCGGTGTTCTTGAGCAGCGACTTGAGGTCCTTTTCGAGGACCTTGATGCTCAGCGCGAACTCGGTGGCCTCGCGGAACATGGCCTCATTGCGCGCGTTGGATGTGGCGCGGAACGTCTTGCCGCTCAGGCTCGGCGCGCGCTGGAGCACCTGCGCGTTTGGGCGCAGCGCCGAGTTGACTCGCGCGGCAACTGTGGGCACTGGAGCTCTGCAGGCCGCTGCTGCAGCTGTGGAATCGGCGTCTGCATCCGCTGCTGCAGTTGCTGTCGCCTTTGCGCGCAGGGCCTGCGTCAAGGTGCTGGCTGGCTGTTCGAGTGGCAGTGGCCTGCTCCCGCTGTCGTGCTATAGGGCGATGGAGCAGCGTGAGACGCCAATGTGCTGCTCACCGCCTCAGAGTATCTGCGCCACCCAACCATCTCTGCTGCTCCTGCTCCTCGTCCTGCTGCTGGTGTTGTGTGTCCCTGTGCCTTGCTCCTGGAGCTCCTGGGGTGTGGCAGTGCTGGGCACCGTGTGCTGCTTGTGCTGCTGATTGCTGCTTCTCTTTTCTCTCTTCGCCGCCGACGGCCGTCCCGTCCAAGGCATGCAAACCACGACGAGCTGCGCGCCGTAGGCACCAGCAGATGCAGAAGCTGGTCATCATTGCATCTAGGAGCTCCTACACACACACAGCCAGGCTGCACTGGCGCAGCGTTGGCGGGCCGCACGCACACACGGACCCTCGACGCTTCCTTCTGCAGCAGCAACACCCCGCACCGCACCGCTGCCAACCGCCACCTACCAGCAGCAACCTCACCTGAGCAGCAGGCCCATCGCCGCAGTCCATGCGCGGGTGCGCACGTCCTCCGCCACTCCCGTTCCGCACTACCAGCAGGATGGCGCTCAGCTGCAGCCATCTCAGCCGCAGCCACCACCACCACCTAGCTGCACCCGCAGTGCAGCAGCCCGTGCTGCTGCTGCCCCTCCATCCCTCGGCGGCACCGCCACCCCGCAGCAGGCACCAGGCGCGAGCAGCACAGCAGCCGTCGTCGCAGCAGGGCGATGCGTTCACCTACGACGCACCCGGCGACGCGAGCCCAGCGCTCGATGCGCGTGGCGGCGCATTCTCGACATCTCCCCCGCAGGAGCGCGTCAAGGCCCCCTCGCCGCGCTTCCACTTCCCGCTGGGCCCCGATGGCCGCATGGTCTCGTTCAAGGAGGCGCGCACCTACCTGGCGATCCGCATGCACGGCTACGAGCCCAACCAGCCCATCAGCCGCGAGGACGAGGAGCTGCTGATGGAGCTCCTGCGCTTCCACCCCAGCGGTCCGGAGAAGCTGGGAGGGGACTTGCTCGGCACGCAAATGTCCCACATGACGGTCAGGCTCACGGATAAGGGCACCAAGTGCTTCTGGGTGCACCGCCGCGACGGCACGTGCGACGACTTCAGGTAAAGGCTCTGCAGCCTTGGGGGTGGCAGCATATGCTACAGAATGCGCCGCACCAGCCCGCCGGAGGGAAAGCGTGCCACACGTGTGCTCCCGACCAACGTGTGCTCGTGCGCCCTCTCTCTCGACCACACGCTCGCAAGCGCAGCTACATCAAGTGCCTGCTCAACGCCGCCTACATGCACAAGCAAGGCCTGGTCGACAGCCTGGGGTGGCCCACCTGCCCCCCGCCGCCCTTTGCCATCCACGAGAATCCCCACGAAAGCTACCAGCAGCGGCGGCAGCAACAGCAGCAGCAGCAAGGCGCACAGGACGGGACCAGCGGCAGCGTAAGCTATGAAGAGTATGTGCGGCAGGGCCGGCAGCAACAGCAGCAGCAGACCTGGGACTCGCCCTCTCCCTCTCCCCACTCCGGGTGGCGCCCCACCGCCCCCCCCTACGACACCAACGGGGGAGCTGCTCCCGGCGAGTACAACGGCAGAAGCAGATACAGCAACAGCGAAGGTGGCAACGGGCAGCAGCAGTTTGGCAACGGCGGGGGCATGGCGGCGTCGGGTAGTGGCAGCGGGCGGGAGCGCGCGCCAGCAGCAGGGCCAGCGGGAGGGAGTGCCATGTCGCCGTGGCAGCCCTGCCTGCGCGCCCTCAGGAACGTAGCCGCCCCGCAGCTGCGCCTGTACCAGCAGCGCTCGCTCGAGAGCACGGCGCAGCGGCAGCAGCTGCTGACGTGCACCGTCACGGGTGACGCGCTGACGCTAGGTAACTCGGTGGTCCGGTACAACCCGCCGCAGACGCTGCGGACGCTCGCGGCGGGGTGGCTGCGCAGTGAGGGCATTTCGCACCCGGGGCAGGTGCCTGTGGGGCCGGTGCCGCAGCCGGGCGGTGTGGATGGCTCGTCGGCTGGGGCGGGGGGGGCGGGAGGCGAGCAGGGGGAGGGTGGCGGGGCGGCGCCACCGGGGGGCGATTTGCTGTGGCTGTTGGATGAGGGTCAGTTGGCGTCGTGGAGGAACTACCACGCGAAGAACGCCATGGTGCTGCTGATGAGCAGGCGGGCGGTGGTGCCGGCATCTGCGGCGCCGCCGGCGATGCAGCAGCAGCAGCAACGGTGGTGAATGCAGCGGTGACGGTAGCATGCTGGTTGCGATAGTGGTGGTATAGTTGGCGGTGGGGACAGTGGCTCGTAGGCAGCAGCTGCGGTGGTGTTAGTGAAGCAGCAGCAGCAGCAGGTGGTGATATTCCCTTGATTTGCTTTGCTCACTTGCGGCTCATGGCCACTCTGCGGCTGGCGGGTGGCAGGCATGGGGGGAGCAGGCTCCAACATGTGCCGGGTAGGTGCCTTTGCCTTTGCTGAACCTGAACTGAACTGAACCACTGCGTCCCTGAACTGCGCATCTGGCTTTCCCGACCATTGCCGCAAGACCATGGACGGAGTCCGCTGCAGTCGCTCTTTGCATGCTTTTCTGATGCGATCTGCAAGCAGTTGCGCACTCAACACGTTCTAAACAAGGTGCCGGATGCCAGAGGCCGTCAGACCCATATCCAGCAGCAAAGGCCGACAGACCCATATCCAGCAGCAAAGCACAGAATCCTTGTCCTTATTTGCGTTGCACTTGCATTGCGAGAGGGACACAGCGTTCAGTGCGCAGAGCTTGACAGGGAGCGTTGCGGAGCGGCAAAGGACCTGCAAGGCACGGTGTTGGCCACAGTGATCATCACGGCTCTGAAGTGCTCTGAACGGCAGCAGGTCGTGGGTGGGTGGGCAGTGTGCAGCATTACCCGCCCAGCACTGTGTGCAGAGCCTGCAGACGTCTTTGGCAATGACCTGCCTGCTATGCCAAGCAGCCTCGGCAACCAAAGACTAGGCACCACATTCAGCAAAAGAGCAAGTGCTGGGGCAGGGTGCTCACCGACCTCTGCCATATTCACACACGCGCACACACGCCACGGTCTTTGTATATTCATGACGGCCATTCACAACCAATATTGAGACCAGCTAGCTTTACCGACCACCTTGGTGGCACCTACGCACGCTCAGGCAAAGCGCCTACAGCAAAGCCACAGCCTTGCTGCGAAAGACGTCGCTCTGCACGCTGCACCTACGCTCTGGCATGCCCCCCTGCACGCAACAGAGGCATCCGAACAGACACCATTCACCGCTTACACCGTCAACAGACGTGGCTGTACCCGATGATAAGGCGCCCACATGGTACGCTCTCCCAAAGGCTAGCAAGCTGCCTTGGTAAAGCCATCAACCATGTCCGTGTGCCGCTTCATAACTGAGCCACACCTCCCAAAAAGGGGGGGGAAGGTGCTCTTTGATGAGGCTTCACTGAGAACGCGTTCGTCGTTAGTCGTCGCGGTAGTCGTTCTATATCGTCGTGTAGTGCAGCTGTCTGCTGCTGTGTGGTAGTGGTGGTTACCCCTAGTGCAACAGTATGTTGTGCTACCATCCGCCTGGTGCATGCTGTGCTACTGCAGGTACTGCTACCCTGCGGAGCAAATGCAGTGCAGGCAAGAAAGCAGCAAGAACAAGGAAAGAGACAAAGGAAGCGGCGGTGGGCGTCTGTAAGCAAGGCTGGGCGGCACTTTGCGCTCTGCCCCAGTCCCCGTACCGAGCGTGCAGCGTTTTTAGGAGGGTGGGTGGCAAAAGGGAGGTTTCCTCGGCAGTGCGCATGTCGCACACAGTTGGCAAGGCACAAGGGAGGACGATCAAGCAAGCGAGGCACGCAGCCCGTGGTGCTTATTTGTCCCACCAGCTGCTCCTCAGTACTCTTGACAAGGAAAGCCACAGTTCTCCATTTGGCTGGAGTCGGCTTACCCTAACCCTAACCCGAACTCTAGCCTCAGATGCGGGTGCGAGTGCGAGTGAACGCTGCGAACACCGTGCCGGGTGGTATGTAAGGCAGGGGCCAAGGGAGGCGTCGATCGACAGGCATCAACAGGCAGCGCGCCAAGACCCACAAGACAGAAGTGTAAGCGTGCCAATGTGATGTTGCCGGCTGGTGCTCCCACCAAGAACGCTGCTGATGGTGCTGCTGCTGGCAGTGCTCATGCTCGTGGTGCTGCCAGACCCGTGGCCAGATCAGGCGCGTCGGTGCCAAAACAGGAAACAGCAGCAGCGCTGCTTGCAAGCCTTGGCCTGGCTCACAGCTGCAGCTGCACCGGTGGCATGGGCGGCACAACTGGCATGATGTCTAGGGTTCCTGGTGTTGCCTGTTGCGGCTGCAGGGCCCAGGGGAGGTAAGGGCTGTACTGGTGGAGGAGGTCCGTGAGGGTTGATGCCAGTTCTGTGGAGGTGGGGCGACGCTGGGGCTCTTGCTGCAGGCACCTGCACGGGGTGGTGGTGTGCGCACGCAGGTTCGACAGTGTGGTGGAGGGAGAAGCGGGGAACGAAGTGGGGCTCCTGCTGCAGGCAACTGTGTGGCAAGGGCAGCCAACGAAGAGAGGGAGAAAGCACCCAGGAGAGAGTGGTGGTGTGGAAGGCAGGTAAGGCTAGGACGGGCTAGGGAAGGAACACGTAGGAAATTGAGGTGCATGGTGCATCCTGTTGCGCACGCACCCACACGTCCGCTCACATGTTTTCACCTCATTTGGCTGCGCGCTGCAACAGACGCCCAGTCGCTCACCTCCTGAAGAGGTTGGTGAAGGGGGCCGGCGGCTGCGACATGCACCATTGCCTACACGCTGCAACAGATGCCAAGTCGCTCACCTCCTGAAGAGGTTGGCGAAGGGGGCCGGCGGCTGCGACCTGCCGTCACGGAAGTGCGGGAATGCCGGGTTCCAAACGAGGTTGCGCCCCTCTGGTCCCTCTTGCGTCATGTAGGGCGTGTGCCCGGTGAAGACTTGCCTGCAAGCAACACGCGGTATGGGCATCACGATGGGCAGCACGGATGGGCATGATGACCGTTGCTGAGAGAATCACGCCTTGACGAAACGCCCTGAGGGTGCCCGTGGGCACGCAAGGATGTAGGGATCTCACGATGCAGGGACCTAATGATGCAGGGACCTAATGATGCAGGGACCTGATGATGCAGGGACCTGATGCGGGCCCCTCAAGGACCTAATGAGAACCTCTTGCTCACCACATGACGATGCCGAAGCTGAAAACGTCAGCAGCTGGTGAGGTGCGGCGCTGGTGCACGACCTGCAGGCAAGTGGAGCACGCGAAAGTAGCGCACAATCATCACAAACAGGTGGAAGATGCATGACGTCTGCCCATCTGCCAGGCGCAGAGGCAACTGTATGTGCAACAGGTGGGGCAACGCGGGGAGTACTACTGCACATGCAGACAAGCTCACACACAACTCTGGCGCCAACCCATACTGCATGCAAATTGTGATGTTGATGTCGGCATCTGCTTGCCAGACATGGCTGTACCAGATGCAAAGCTCACCACACACACACGCACCTCTGGCGCCACGTAGAACGGCATGCCTGAGTGCTGCGAGACATCTGATACGCCTGGTAATTGGGCTCTGGCCCCGTCAATGCGCCCAAACAGATGCAAATATCCACACACACACACACACGCACCTCTGGTGCCACGTAGAAGGGCGTGCCGGACGCAAAGTTGGACACGTGCGTCTGTTTGTGGTCCAGGCGCGTCGACAGACCAAAGTCCTGCAAGAGGGCACAAGCCGCCACGTGCACGGGCTTGCACAGGTGCACAGGTGCACAGGCTTGTACCAGTCACCACTCTGATCCTCACCCTGACCAACAGTCACCACCCACCGAGAGGTGTGGCAAGCAGCGCTGAACCTCTCCTGTTGTGCCGCCTCCCCTCCATTGCATCACTCACCGAGACCTGCATCTCACGTCTTTCGCAGTGACCTGCCTGCCTGCCTGCCTGCCTGCCGCGCGGCTGACGGCCACAAGCAACGGAACGAAGCGGCACAAAACTCACCGAGAGTTTGGCCACTACTGCCTCGTTCTTGTCCAGCTTGAGCAGCACGTTGGCAGGGGTCAGGTCTGCAGAGGACAAGAGAACAGGCAAATGAGTGAGAGAGATAGGGAGAGTAAGGACAGGCACATGAGTGGTCCAGCTTGGCGGGCGTCAGGTCTGAGAGGAAAGGGGGACAGATACCAGGGGCGGGTAGGCAGGTATTTCGTTTCGTTGCATTTTGCCGTCAGCTGGGCATGGCTGCTGCTTGGCAGGCAGGCAGTCGTGAGGTGGGCAAGACGTGGGACTTGGCAGCATGGTTGAGTTCCCACCCCCTGCAGCAGCAGCAGAGCAGCAGGGGGTGCCAAGCAGGGGGTGCCAGGGCTGTGGGCCTCAGGCGCTGCGCACCTCCGTGGATGATGTTCATGCTGTGGAGGTACTCCAAGCCCTTGGCCACGTCCAGCAGGATGGAAAAGATGACGGCCTGCGATGAGTGGAGCAATCATCATCATCATCATTGCATGGCGTTCACGACAGGTGTCACGAATTAAGCCATGCGTGGTGAGGGTCTTGCACACAGCGCATCGCGAGTACGCATGGCGCCACCAAGAGCACCAACACCACCGTGAGAACCGCCTCAATCCCTCCATCAGTCACGCATTGAGGTGCAGCGTCCTCATATGATGAACACGCAAGCATCCCAGGTCGCACCTGGTGGTTCTGGGGGCATTGAGGTGCAGGCCCTCTCAAAAAGACGACGCAAGCATCCCATGCAGGCATCCCAGGTCGCACCTGGTTGGTCTGGGGGCCCTGAGGTGCAGGCCCTCTTATTAAACATACGCAAGCATCCGTGCAAGCATCCCAGGTCGCACCTGGTTGGTCTGGGGTGGCGCGTGCGGGTGGTGCAGCATCTGGTCGACCATGGACGCCAGCAGGCTTGAGTGGCACAGCTCCTGCAGCAGGGCACAGAGTGGCGCAGTGAGAGTTGAGCCCGAGGTGAGCCCGAGAGCTGAGCTCGTGCATGCTCAGCACGAGCACGCAAGCCCCCCTCTTGCATGCACGAGGAACACCAGGAGCACCGCCGCGCTCCCCGCATGCGCACCTGCACCAGAAACACCTTGTAGGTGTTTGGCGCACCGCTCCCCGAAGACCCTGACTCGGAGATCTGCATGGGGCAGTAGGGTTGTGTAGGGCATGCGTTAGGGTTTACGGCATTGAGCAAAAGCGGGCGAGGTGCTGGGAGCGGTGGCAAACCGCTGCTCATGAGGGCCCTGCCCATGCACGTGCATGCCCTAGGGCTTTGGTAGGGTTCCTGACCTTGAGGCGCCCGGACGGCGCGGCTCCGCCCACCAGAGGCTCCTCGTCAGGGGCGTCCGTCACGCGCTTGACGTCGTAGTGGTACGTGGCCACCTGCGCACACACAAGGGCAACAGGTTGCCACAGGCTTGAGCCACAAGGCGACTTTGCATGCCACGTGGAGAGGAGGTGTGGCAAGGGCGCGGGGCGGTAGAGCTTGAGCTGAGTGGGGGTGAGGAGGTGGCGGGAGGGAGCCCAGCATTCACCATGTTGCGGTGCCCCACGCTGGCGGCGATGGCCGTCTCCACCACGGCCCTGCCTTCACGCCCCCACCTAGATCACCAACATCACCAGCACTCACCACGTTGCGGTGCCCCACGCTGGCGGCAATGGCCGTCTCCATCACTGCTCTGCGGTTGTCCTTCAAGTCCATTGATTCGAACACCATGGTCTTGACAGCCACGGGCAGCCCGCGCCACTCGCCTGCAGGAGGGCAGACACAACCCACAATGATGAACCTGATGCAAGTTGGAATGCTGAACGGTACCAACTAAGTGCTTCAAACCCGAACAGCCGCCGCGGCTGAAAGCATGCAACAACAACTACAACAAACAACACAGTGCGGCAGCGTGGCAAGCAGCACAAGCACGAGCCCGCAGCATGCCGCGTTGCTGCCAATATCACCCTCAAACACGTGTTTGAGAGCAAGGTTGCCTGTGAGGCTCACTCTGCTGCATGCAAATAGTGGTATTGGTATTGCTACTGGTATCTGTATTGGTATTGCTACTGGTATCTGCTTGCCAGACATGGCTGTGCCAGAGAGCTCAACACACTCACCGACGTAGACGATGCCGGAGCCGCCCCGCCCCAACACGTCCTGGATCAAGACCTGCACGCAGGAAGCAGGGCGCTAGGACGAGGGCACGCGTTTGCGCGACGCCAAAGCACCCGCCCGGTAGTGGGCTCCGGCCCCGCCGAGGCGCCCAAACAGATGCAAACATCGCCAGCAGGGTTAGGGTTACACTGGAAAGGGTTACACTTTTTCGCACGGCGGGGCGAAAAAGGCACGTCATGCACGCCCCTCCGCAACAGCTTGACACCCACCTTGTTGGCTTCATCTGGCGTGCTGCCCTGCAGCGTGTTTGCCGCCTGGTGGATCGCACTCATCACCTCCTGCCTCCCCACACCCACCGCCCCTTCTCTCCCCAACCCACCCCTCCCTTGCCCTTCCCCGCTGCCACCATCCCCGCCACCGTCCCCATCATCCACCGCCGCCGTCTCGCTGATCACTGGAAGCTCCGCCGCCCGCGGCGCGGACGACAAACAGCCCACGCTGCGCATGCTGTGCATGCTGCCCACGTGCGTCACATGGGCCATGAGCTCCTCATGCGCCCGCCCCAGCACACCTCCTGTGCCTGCTGCTGCTGCCGCCGCCGTTGCTGTTGCTGCTTCTCCTTCCCCGCGCATGGCGGAGGTAAGCCCTGTAGGTCCTACACCACCACCAGCACCAGCGCCACTGCCAGCACCCGGCAGAGAAGCAGTGGCATCCAGCAGGGAGCCGCCACCCGCACCACCGCCACCACCACCGCCAGCGTGTGAGTGGCGCAGCAAGCGGCGCTCTGAGGCCTGCAGCATGGAGACCAGGCTGGCTATACCCTCATCCAGGGTAACCCGCGCTCCACCACCACCGCCTACGCCGCCGCCGCCCGCTGCTGCTGCTGCTTCGTGGGCTCCAGAGGCGGAGGCGTGCTGTGCGTGCTGTGGCAGCCCTGTGAGGTCACGAGAGGGACTGCGGGAGGTGGAGTTGTTGAGGGAAGACGAAACGTCCGTCTGCAGTGCGCGAGCGGTAGGTCAGGGCGCAGGGAGTACATATGCGTCAGTGCTGCGAAGTTAGATAGTGAGTGCCGGCGCGGTGTGCGCTGCACGACACGTGCGACATGCCTTACCACGTGTTGGAACAGGCAGGGCAAACCACACGCTAGTGCAAGGGCGCGGCAGCTGCTTAAGTGGGCCCTGCTCGCCACTCACCTGCATTCGCACGACGAACTGCAGGTCTGATTCCTTTGTGTCCGTGCTGGCCAACTTGGTGCTGGGCGCCGGCGAGCCACCGTTAGGGCTTAGGGCCTGAGCCCTAGGGCTGCCACCGGCCCCGTGCAAGGAGCGTTCGGGGGTTGGGGAGTGAGGGGAGGCGTTTGGTGCGCTGCCCACCAGGCCGGAGGCGGGGTGGCCGTGCTTTGGGCTGCTGCTGTTTTGTACGAGTGCGGCGTCTGCGGAGGAACGGTTGAGCCTGCAGGGGAAGGGAAGGTGAGACAAGGTGAGATGCAACCCAGCAGTGCAGCAGCTTGGAGCAGCGCCACACAGTTGAGCAGCCACGCCTGACTACTGCTGCTCGCCTCGCTACCGAACACGCACCGCGTGGTGTCCTTGCCACCAGCCGCGACTGAGAGCCTGCGCCCTCGCCTCCGCCGCCGCACCGCCCACAGGCCCAGCCCAGCCAGCAAGCCCAGGCCCACCACGCCGCCCACGACGCCACCCACGATCGCGCCGACCGGCGGCTTCGAGTCGCCATCCCCGCCACCGTCGCTCGAGGAACTCGCAGGCCCTCCCGAAGTGCCGCTGGCCGGCGCGCCCTGGTCCGCGCGTCCCGGCGCCACCAGCGCGTCCACCAGCGGGCACGCCGCAGCCAGCGCATCGCGCGACGTCGGCACCGCGACCAGCATCGTCGCGCTCACGCCCCATCCGGTGAACGCCGCGAGGCGCACCGACTCCCAGTCGCTGCTCACGTTGCCGAGCGTGAGCGTCGCGATGCCCTGGCTCAGCGCCTGCGCGTGCTGCTGCACGGTCGCGTCGAGGCATGGCTGGATGGTGGCGGCGCCCGGGACGGGTGCCGTCGAGAATGACGACGACGTGACGAGGTAGAGCAGCGACAGGTACTCGAGCACAGGTAGCACGAGCGTCACGTTGTGGAGGTAGATGGACGGCTGAGTCGCCGTGGTGGTCGTCGTGGTGGTTGGGGAGAGGAAGGTGGAGGGTGTTGGGGTGGGGGCGGAGGCGAGGGCGGAGAGGGGCAGGGCGGAGAGGGTGGTGGACGAGGAGGAGGACGAGGAGGAGGAGGGGAGAGGCCTGGCGGCCTGGCTGGCGTTGAGGACCTGCGGGAGAAAGAAGCACGTGTGATGTTGGGACGTCTGGCAGACAATTGTCAGAGAGAGGCGGTGCTAGGTGTGGCCAAAAAGCCCACGCTGATCCATCATGCCTTGTTGGCCTGATGCTCGTCGCCCCATAAACACTCTGGCCCTAGCGGTCAGCCCTCGTGGGGCTGCCGAATTTTGGCGCCCAAAGATAGCGTGACAGTGTGACAGCGTGACAGTGTGACTTGCCAGTGTGAGCGTGTGACACCCCAAATGCGTGACAAGGACAGCGTGACATCCATGACAGCGTGACATACCAGTGGGAGCACCCCCAAAGCGCACCAGGCGGGTGATGAAAAGCTGCGCCGCCGTGCCATTCAGGGTCAGGAGCGGTTGCGTTCGGTTGGCGAGGTCCAGCACGGGCACGGGCATGAGCGCGGTGGGCACGTCGTTGAAGGGGCCCCACAGCTGCATGGGAACATGGCATGGCAGCGGCACACGCGCTGATGGGTATGGCGTTAGAGCGCCTGGCACCCGCACGTGCTCACGGCATGGCAAAGGCACTGATGGGAACGGTGCTGAGAGCAGCGCTGTGCTGAGGGTGCGAGGTATGTAAACAGCCGCAACTCAGCCATTCAGCTGCAAGAGACGGCTGTGTGCGAATCAGCGAAGTATCCAAGTAGATTCAATGCCTCACACATGCTGCTCAAGTGACAAGTGGCCACAAACAGACAAACCCACCTGCAGTTGCCCGCTGAGGGTGAGGTTGCTGGATGCTTGGTCGGGGCCCAGGCGTAAGGTAGGGGCGTGCAGCAGCAGCGCAGCCATTGGACGCTGCAGGCAGCACCGGGGACGCAAGCAAGCACACGAGCAGTACCTTGTGCCGCTGCGGCAGTGCCGCGCTTTTGTAGCGCTGCCACGCAATGCTGGAGCGCAACACACACACTGATTCAGCGGGAAAGCAGCAGCTGCTGCTGCCGACTGCCAAATGCTGGCACTGCTTGATGATCAATCAGGCACGCCCCTGAGCTCCTTCCTGCGCCACCGCGGCTCATAGGTAACCCTACGGCTGTGCGGCGGCTCACCTTGTTGTTCCTCTGCTCCAGCGCCAGGGCCACCGCCTCCTGCAGAGCCGCCACCGTCCCCTCTTGCGTGTCGGCGATGACTAATGGGCCAGTGGACTTGTCATACTTGACCAAGGCCACCTCGGGGGGGGCGTCCGTGTCGTTCCCGCACAGGCGAGGGCGCATTAGCGTTCCGGCGCGGCGCATGGAGACCAGGAGGGGGTCGGTGGGGTCGGATTGCGACTGCGTAGCAGGACGGTGCACACTACTCACTACTAAGTAGATGTGTGCGAAGTTGTGGGTGCACGCACGGGTTGGTATGAGGCTTGATTGGGACTGCAGCAAGGCGCGGGAACAAGGTGTGGGGACGCCCGCGAGGTGTGGGCGGTTGCATGCATACTGCTGCTTGGTCTGGTGTGCCGTGTGTTCCCTGGCTGCTGCTGACCCCTAGTGCCTCGGTGGTGCGGCTGGTTATGCAAGCTACACACACCAACACACATGCGCACTGGAATACCCTGAGGCATCCAACAGATGTCACACGCGCACCTTGATGACAGCCCGGTTTACTTGAAACCCCGCCACGTTAATGCGATCAAAGAGCGCAGAGTACTCGGAGCTGTAGACGATGACAGCTCCCATGTCCGGGAAGAGCGAGAGGATCGGGAAGGAGGCCTTGACAGCTGGCCACGTGGTGCGCTGCATGCCTGACACGTAGAGGTTGGACCTGCATGGTGCCAGAGGGAAGCGACCATGGCATGAAGGAAAGCGACAGCCACTTGGCGCCTGGCCTGGGTCCGCGAGGAGCGTACCCACATGGGGTCTGCACCACCACCATCCAAGTGCCATGCAAGCCCCTCTCGTACCACCATCCTCTCCTCACTCGCTATCGGTGCAAGCCCTTCGCTCAGCCACAGCCAGCTCATGGTCATTGTTCACCCGAGAGTGGCCTATCCCAAATAGCTATTGAGGCGGTTGAAGCAGCACGTGGGTCCTCACCTGAACTCGGCATCGACGAAGTAAGCCGCCGTTTCGTTGTAAATCATCTGCTGCGCCGTGACTGTGGCGCCAAAGAGCTGAGAGACTGGGCTGCCGTACGCAGCGAAGCCAAGCGTCACCCGCCGGTAGGTGCACAAGTTGACGATGGTGGCGTTGGACAGCAGCACCTGCACCCATTCATGGCATGGCGTTCACGACAGGTGTCATGATGCTGCAGCCCTCATAAAGCAGCAGCGGGTGCACGTGTAGCTAATAGGCGTGGCTTGCCTGCCCTGTCCACACGGCCCGCGCTCCCACCCCGCGCTTCCATGGGCTAACCCCGCAGCTGACGGCTTGCAAGCGGTCTCTCTCTCC
>QAXK01002440.1:0-15102 GCA_004335735.1 Chlorella sp. KRBP | reverse complement strand
AGCAGCGCCCCAGTCACCACCTCCACCTTCCCCACAGCCGCCCTTGCTAGCAGCAAACCACCACCCGCCGCACGCCGCTCCGCCACTGGCGGCGGCGCCCCCGTGGTGCCCCCTCCGCTCTTACCCATACCCCCAGGGCTACCCCTCGACCGGGAAAGCCGGGAGGACAGGGGCAGCAGCAGGGACGGCAGCAGCAGGGAGGGCAGCGGCAGGCACACGGCGCTCAGCCGCAACGCCGTCCTGCCGGCGTCGCCGGGGTCCGTCATGACCCGGGCGGACCGCAGCTTCCTCGTACCTGCCTCCGGCTCGTCTGCCACTGCAAGCCAGGGTGCTGCCGCTGCCGCAGCCACGTCATCGCAGCCGCTGCCTGCGCCGCTGCCGGCCGCCACACAGCCCACACCGCCACCCGGCACCACGTGGCAACCGCAGCAGCAACCAGGGGCTGCAACAGCGGGCTTCATCGCAGGCGTCAGGCGGCGTGTGTCAGCGCCGGGCGGGCTGCTCGGCGCAACCGCCAAGGTGTTCCCCGTCACTTCTGACGACCCCGTTGTAGCCCCAGGAGCCAGCAGTGGGACGGACAGGCAGCCCAGCCACCACGTGGTGGTGCCCCTGCCTCCTGGCGCGCCCCCCCTGCCCCAGGGCGCCACGCAGGTCATGCAGCACTACTACTCACCTGCCACCCATACGCACTACTATATGCCTGGCATGCCACCCTTACAGCCTGCTAGTGGGGCGCACCCACAAGGTGGCACGGCGGCACCTGCATCCTCAGGGCACCCCACCCAGCCACCGCCACCTCACCCTGTTACAGCAACAGCACACAGCCAGCGCCCTTTCACGCCGCCGCAGCCCATCATCGTTCGCGGAAGCAACCTCAACCCTCACGCCGCAGCCAGCAGCGGCAACGGCGCACCCGTTCCGGAGCCGCACAGGAGGCGGGCCCCGCTGCAGAGCACTCAGCTGGACCGACAGCAGCCGCAGCCGCAGCAGCACTTGGTGCCGGGCGTGCGTCGGCGTCACAGCCTGGGGGCCCTGGACGCGGGTATGGAGGCGGTCAGGTCTGGGGAGCTGCTGCTGGCGAGCCCGGCCAGCAGCCAGGGAGGCCCAGGCTCCAAACTGCCTGGCGGCTT
This sequence comes from Chlorella sp. KRBP, assembly GCA_004335735.1. Taxonomy (NCBI): domain Eukaryota; kingdom Viridiplantae; phylum Chlorophyta; class Trebouxiophyceae; order Chlorellales; family Chlorellaceae; genus Chlorella; species Chlorella sp. KRBP. The sequence continues at coordinate 13,972 of QAXK01002440.1, read as the reverse complement.
GGCCAGCCCGGGCCCACAGGCAGCAGTGCAGCACCGGTAGCTGCGCCGTGCGTGCGTCTTGCTTTTGCCATTTGCACACGCTCTTCTTGTGGGGACAAGAGACACCGAAGACTCATGAGAAGAAGTGAACACGTCCTCTTATCCATGCCATATACAAACCGGGCATGCCACATACAAACCGGATGGACGTTTGACGGACTGGTGTAAAATATGTAATGATTGCGTAGTGTAAACAGTTGGTGGAGTCGCAGCAGAAGCGGTGCCTCAGGCTGTCACATACCCCGCACACACAAGCCGAGGTCACGGTGGTTCACGCACTCGCTCATATGCACCCTAGCAATGGTTCATGTCACGCTCTGGAGGTCATCAGTGGCTCTGCTCAGTGGCGCCCCACGCCGTGGTCACCGTGGTGGCGCTGGCTTGCCCCTGCGGCCGCCTTGCCTTGATGCTGCGGCTGCTGCGCTGCCGCAAACGAAGCCAGGCCCTTCTGCCACACCTTGGCCGTGATGCCTGCGCGCAGTACGCGCAGCAACAGCTCGCAGCTTGCTGGGCAGGTCTCAGGGCGGTGAAGCAGGGCGCGCAAGCAACAGCTCGCAGCTTGCTGGACAGGTGCCAGGGCCGTGAAGCAGGGCGCGCAGCAACAGCTCGCAGCTTGCTGGACAGGTGCCAGGGCCATGAAACAGGGCACTAATGCACGGCATTAGCGCCGCAGGTCCCGGGGTGGTGAAGCAGGGCGCACATGCACGGCAGCAGCGCTGAACAGGTGCCAGGGCCGTGAAGCAGGGCGGGCACACAGCAGGTCCCGGGGCAGTGAATCAGAACGCCAAGCAGAGCGACCTTGCTTCGCCTCCGTGCACGCACCGTCGGGGCAGTAGGTGCACGTGACGCCCAGTGGGGCACAATCAATGATGTTGCGCCTGCGCCCACAGGTGCGTGTACAGGCGCAGCTTGAAAGAGCAGTGGGGCAGGCTGCACAGCATTTCGCACGGCTGCAATCCACCCACAGCCACGACACGCGCCAGCTGCCGCACCTCTCATTGTCAAAGAAGAGCATCTCCTCCATCGCCACGTGCCGTGACCGCACACGGATGTTGCTGCGCACAATGATCAGCACAAACGGCACACTGCCGTTGGCCAGACACACCTCTCACCCAGAAAGCAGCACACCCAGATGAGACCGCAACAGCGGCTGCGGGCGTCTCACTGGAAGTGCGTCGTCTTGCGCCCAGGGAAGATCTCCAGGTGCGTGGCCAGGTCGAACATGCTCTTTCCAGGGACCACCTCCATCGCGCGCAAGCACCTGCAGGAGCGCCACAACACAACGGGTGGGACGAGCAGGTGCAGGTGAGTCCGTTGCACAAGTTGCATGTTGCCTAACTAGCCGGAAACTGCTCCTTGGCATAGCACGCAGGGACACGGACGCGTTAGACAATGCGTCAAGCTCTGCGCACAGCAGCAATGAACACTCACGCCTCGGCTGTGTCGACCTCGGTTGTGCGGCTCACGTACGCCTGCAGAGGTGCTCAAGCATCATTTGGCTTTGCACCCTTGCTTGTCCTTTGCACGATGGCGACGTGCCCAGTGGAGGCCAGTCCCGCCCACCTGACACACGCACACTCACCACCTCGACGCCCTGCCACGCCGGGTCCGTGGCAATGTGCTGCAGCACTTCCAGCGACGTGCCAATGAGGCGCACCGTCTCTCCTCGTCTGCAGTGTGGCGGCACGGCGCTTGGCAGCACGTCCCACCTCAACGCTCGACCCAGCCTTTGCTGTGGCGCAAGGCTCGCAGCTTCACGACCGCGCTCATGACACGCAGGTACTCACGAGTCCACCACCTCTCCAGGCCGCTTGCCCGGCGTGAAGGGTGCGCCACCCCACAGCGTGTCCATCTCTGGAAGCCACAACGTGCCGTCCTACACCACAGCCATGACAACACCGACATTCCTCGCGTTGTGTGCCGCAGAGCCTTCGTGCTGCTTGAGGTGCGGGCGTCCCAGCCGCGCGTGCTTGCACTCGTTCCTTGGCCAAACGCACCAGGTCGAACGCCACAACCTTTGGAAGCACCAAGGTATCTGCAGCGAGCTCCGTCTCCTCCTGCGTGGAGCCTGTCATGGCTGCTGTGGCCCTGCGGGGTGAGCCTGCGCACCGCGAGCTGCTCCTCGTTGCTGTCCTCCTCGCTGCTGCTGCTGATGATGATGCTGGGCTCCTGGTCAAAGTTTGCGTGGCCAGGCGCATTGGAGGAGGCCTCTGCACTTCTTCCCAGCCCAGGCGTGGCGTGCCACGGGCGAGGGTTTGCATGTTTTGCGTCGCTGCTCGACGTAGGTGAAAGCAGCTGCCCACCCAGCCAAAGTCTTCACCTGCAGAGGAAGCCTGCAGTCATCTTGCACCTCGTGCCACCATCACAAGCTCTATCCCACGCACGTCACGATCACCACAGCACCCATGGCTTCCTGCCTCGCTCATCGCTGACCAGTTCCTTCTTGCTGCCGCCCATGAGCGAGCCCAGCACGCCCTTTTGCACCTGGGCCAGCGGGTTGTCGTACCGCCCTACCAGGTCCTGCAGCGCCTTGCCTAACGGGGCAAGGTCCTGGTCGCCACGCATGGTGGCAAAGTCCTTGAAGGTGCCGCTCTCAAGCACGGCCTCAAGGCACGTGAGCGCCGCGTCACGCTGGCCAAGCGCCGCGTAGCAGCACGCCATGTTGTCTGCGGGCGGGGTGGGGGTGGATGGGTGCAGCGAGCAGCACTCCTCAGGTGAAGAGCCTTCAGGACGCGGTGGCAAGCGCAACGGCTTGCCTGCAACGACTGCCACGGTCCACTGACGCTGTCAACACCACTCACACAGCGCGGCGTTCTCTTCGGCCTCGCTCGGGCAACTGCGTCACACACACACAGACACATCGACAACAGGGCAAGAGCAGGAGCAGTGGGGGCGTCGCCATGGTGTGCCAGCGCGGAGCGTGCCTGTGCACCACACGTCCTTTCACTTCTGCTGAGGTGGTGCGGACGTCCGTTGGTGCCTTGGAGGCTGGTGCCTAATCTTTCCTCGCTGCTGATCCGTGCTGCCTTAGTTGATGCGGCTTGACGCCCCGTTTGCAAGCTACACACACACACACACAACCTCCCGATGCCACACCATACCGCACCTGTACTCGCGCGGGCTGCCGGGCAGGCGGTACGCGGCATTGCCCGGCAGCTCGAGCGCCAGGTTGAACAGGGCGATGGCCTGCTGGTACTGCTTCTGCTCAAACATGCTCAGGCCGCGGTCAATGGCCTCCTTGCATTTGCGCGGCCTGCACGGGCAGGGCGCCATGATGGTGCGCGCTGTGGGCATCGACAGCACTCTCATCCCCGCTCCTTTCCTGGATCCAATGTGGCATGCTGTCCAAGCCAGCTGTGCTGCAGGTTGCTACCACAGCAGCCATGCGCAGAAAGGCCCGCTCGCGCACCCGCTGCCTGCCTCCTCAGTGCCCACGGCCGCCTTGGCCATGTCCTCCCGCCGCTGCTTCTTGGACTTGAGCACCTCGGCATTGGCGCTGCTGCTGGTGCTGGCCTTGCTGCTGGTTGTGCTGCGCTCCTTGTAGATGTCGTCCAGCTCCTCGACGTCGTCAAGAAACGACGCGTCGGCTCCCGTGAGCAGCTCCGGCTGCAGCTTGGGCTTCCTGAATGCATGGCCACCGTGCAGTGCAGGAGCTGCTAGCAAGGACTCGGTTTCCGGGAGCCTGCCTGCACAAGGTGCCGCCACTGGTGCACACGACGATCGCCCGCGCGGATCCGCCGGCTGCAGGCGCAAGCACGTACCTTGCGCGGAGGTCACGCGCCAGCAGAGACGCGACTCCTGGAGTATCCTCCTCGCTCGTGCGCGCGACCACCCGCTGCCGGGATGCCACCAGGCGAGCTGGGACGGGCCTGGCGCACACGCCGCTGCGCACTGTCGAGCTGCTTAGCATTTCTAGCGGTTTTGCGCGATCGCGCAGCGCGCTCGCACACTGGGGCAGCAGTCGCAGCACTCTCCATTCGAATCGAAGGCAACAGCGTGCAACAGCAAACTCGTAATCACGCGGCCACGTCCCGGTGCGGCGCCACGTCGTCGCTCACGCGCGCCGCCTTGGAAATGTCCTTGCGCAGCGCCAAAAGCAGAGACTCCAGCCCGCCCGCGTCCTGGTCCTGGCCCACATCCCCGCCCGCGCTGTCCAGCTCCCCACCAGCCCCGGCGTCTTGGCCAAGCCGCACCTGGTGGTCCTTGGCCGCCGTCGCCCCATCGTCGCGCCCACTCCTGCCGCCGCCCACAGCCACCGCCGCCGGGAGGTCAGCGTCGCCGCGGCCCCTGGCCAGGCCCCGCAGCATGCCGAGCGTGCCGGCGTCGCCGCCCATCTGCCCACGCATGCTGCGTCCCACCGCCTCCAGCTGCTGCTCCTCCTGGTGCAGCCGCGACAGAAGGAGGGCGTCCTCCTCATCGCGCTGCTGCCGCTGCTGCAACTGGTCGGGCGCGCGCCCTTGCCGCAGATGGGCCGTGCCTGTGCTGCTGGTGGGGCCACCGCTGCCAGTGGACCCGCCTCCGACGGGCTGGTTCACCCAGGTTTGTGCCTGCGCGCCGGGCACCACGTCATAAAACACACACGTCGCCCGTTAGGAGGATCCAACAATCACGCCAACGCCATCGAAGTCCTGCCAGGCTGCAGCAGCTGCACCATGAGCACAGCCAATGCTGCCCGCCCCGTTTGCAAGCCACACGACCGCACCGCACCTTGAACACAGAGTCCGCCAGAGCAGCCGGTGCTGCGGCGCCCTCGCCCACCTGGGTCGGTAGCACGCCCTGCAGGCCGCCCGTGCTGGACACCGCGCCGCTGCTCCCGCCCCCCAGGCTCAGGGGGAGCGCCTCCCCAGCCTCTGCTGCTGCAGGCGCCTTCCTCTTGTCGGCCTCCAGCAGCTCCCTCATGCGCTGCAGCTCCTGCTGCGCCTGCTCGTAGGCCTGCTGGTAGTGCTGCAGCTCGTCGCCGTACTGCTTGGCAGTGGCCTCGAGCCGCTCCTTGTGGTGGGAGTTCATCTGCACGCGCCGCACATGGTGACGCCACACCATCACACCACCACGGACGCAGAAGAGCAGCATGGGGGACGGGGCCAGCGGCACAGCAGCGCACGCACATGCCCTTTGCGCACCCACTGCACAGCATGCGCCAGTGCTGCGCGGCAGTCCTGGCTCCATGCAACCAGCGCATGAGGCAGCGGCACCAGTCAAGGTGGCAAGCAATGCAGCTGCAGGGGTGGCAGGGTCGCACCTGGTCAAGCAGCCGGTGTCCCCGATAGGCAATAGCCTCGCAGTTCTGCTTGGCCTGCACCGACTCTGCGAATATCTTCTTCCAGTGCCGCTGCTCGTGCTTGGGCATGCGCGTCAGCGAGTCGAGCGTGCGCCGCTCGTCCTGCGGGTCGAAGGTACAACCATCATGAGCAGGCAGGACAGCACGCCCTGGCTCTGCCTTGGCCTGGGTCAGGAGCATGCCTCCCAGCAGAGACCATCATCACGCACACGAGCCCACACCCTGTCACGCCCGGGGTGCGGCTCCCCACCACAGCCCCCGCGGGCGGGCAGGGGCATGCTACGTGTGGCCCCAGCGTGCCTCACCTCAGGGTCAAGCTTGGGGTAGAAGTAAAAGTGGTCTGGTGGGGGCGCGGGAGGGGTGGACTTCTTGGAGCCGCCCGACTTCTTGGCTGGAACCTGCACCACGGGCCAGCAAGGAGGCATCATGTGCATCCGGTTTGGGGGCACCTGAACTGCCTCTAACAAGGTGATCATGAAGCCATCTGCCACACACACGAGGGCGTGGGCCAAGTGTTCTGCCTGCCCGCTCACCCACTCCACCACCCAAACACCTAGCCATCCCTGTTCGCACCTGCGCCGTCTTGATCTGCTCCAGCTCCTCGGGCTGCAGGGCGTAGGCGTCGCCCACGCTCTGCTCGGCGGCCTGCTGCTCCATGAGGCTGGACAGGTTGAGCTTGGGCACCGACACCTGGGGGCCAACACGCGACGCGGAACGCCTGCGCCAGTGCACGCAAGGGGACGAGGGCAGGTGTGTGTGTCGAGCTTTACATCTGTGTATACGCCAGGCGTGCACCAGGATGTGGCCAAGTGGAGTGAGGTGGAAGCACTGCCAGGTGGTGCCCCTCGCACTCACTCTGCGCTGGTGCCGGCACTGCCCGAGGGCTCCCCGCCGCCACCCCCGAGCACCGGCTTGACGGCAGACAGGTTGAGAGACAGCTTGAGGCCTGGCCTGCACACGCAAGAGCACACACACACGCAGGCAGGCACAACAGAGGCTATGCATCAGCACAGAGCATTCCGTCCGTCCGTGCTCTGCTGCGTGAGTCTTCCATGCAAGTGTTGGGCACGCAGCGACTGGAGCAACATACTCCTTGCAGCACAACGCACTTGCTGTTGCTGCCCATGGGAGCAGCACCGTTGGCGTGGTGCAGGCCCTGGGCGGACGCGCCTCCCGCCAGGCCCCCGCCCCCGCCGCTGCCCAGGCCCGTGCCCTTGAGGCGCTCAGGGATGGAGGACAGGATGCTCCCGCCCCCACTGCCATGCGCCGCCACCCCACCCGCCCCCACCGCACCCCCCACCTTGACGATCCCTGCCGCACCACCACCACCACCGCCACCCAGCTGCATGCTGCTGCCCACACCGGCCGCCGCAGTGCGCGCGCCTGCGCCAAGCGGACGTTGCTGCTGCTGCTGGTGAGGGAGGTGGCTGTCGGGGCCGATGCCCACACCTGAGGAGCGTCGTGCAGGGCTGGCCGTGCTTGTCCTGGGCCCAGCCGCGCTCCAGCTGGCACGCTGCTGCGCGCCCACACTGGCAGGGCTGCCCAGCATGCGGGCCCTGGAGGGGATGCCGCCGCTGGCGCGAGGGTTGTCCGCCACGGGTTGGCCGCCCGCAGCGGAGGAGGGCCGGGTCGGCGCGTTGCTGGAGGCGGCGAGGGAGGCAGAGGGGGTGGTGAGGGAGGCGGAAGCGCGCACGCCGACTGCAGGGGTGGGGCGCGCCTTGCCGGACGCGTGGTGGGTGGAGCTGGTGTAGTGGTAGGCGGAGGAGGAGGTGGAGGAGATGGGGCCGCCGTGCGCCATGGCTTGGCGCTTGTCTGCGGAGGCGGAGCGGCGCAGGAGGCTGGCGCGGGTGTCTGCTGGTGGGGCGGGAGGCGCCTTGAACTTCTCCACGGAGCCGGAGCGCCGCTGCTGTGGCTTGGTGGCTTGCTGGGTGGGGCCGTCCAGCGCGTAGTGGCTGTGTCCTGGGGAGATGCTGCTGGTGAGGCTGGGAGAGCCTCCTGTGGCGGTGGAGGCGGCTGCCAGGCGGGACATGCTCTTGCGCATGCCGGGCGAGGGGGAGTCTGGCAGATCGGCAGCAGCGAGGGGGGTGGTGGCGGCAGTGCTGGCGCGTGCGAGGTGGTGCTGGGGGGAGGCGGGTGCGAAGGGGCGGGAGGCGTTGACAACAGGGCCGGGACTGGTGGCGGCGCGAGTGATGCCGGCGGGGGGGGAGGGGCCGCCCCAGCCAGGGCCTGCCGGCGCCTGCGGCTGGAAGGCGGAGGCGCGAACCGGTGCGCGGGATGCGGCGACGGCGGGAGGCGTGGGCGAGCGCACGAGCACGGCGACTGCGGTGGCCTTGGCCCCGCGCGGCGCGGAGGGCGAGGATGGTGTGGACGCGCGGGGCTGCAGCATGGCCATGGGTGAGCCCGCTGCTTCGCGGTGCGGCGCGGAGGGTGGAGTGGTGGTGGTCGGCGTCGCACGAGCGCCGCGCGCGGGGCTCGCGCACAGTTGCGGCTCCCGCAGAGGGGAGGCGACGCACCCAGTTGCTGCCTTGACTGGCGTTGCGCCGGATCGCCTGCCTCCGCTGCAGTCGTCCTCAATCGCCGCTGGTGCGACCAGCTGCTGGAGCTTGCTCAGGTTGATTTGCGGCACCTGTGGGCGCTCTCCCGCTGGCGGCTTGGGCTGGTACACGGAGGTGGCCGCTGTGGCCAGCGTGCTGCTGCTGGCTGCGTGCGTGGTGCGGTGCTCGGAGGCGTGCAGCGCGCTGCTGGCACTGCTTGCTGACCCTGCGAAGAGCAGTCCACGCCTCACCAGCACCGCTGGGACGCCACCTTCGCCAGAGGAGCCGCGCACGCCTGGAGGCGCTGGCTTGGCATGCTGCTGCTGCAGGTACGTGGGCGCGTGGACTGCTGCTTTGCTGTGGTGGGAGACCTTCTGGCTGGCGAAGGAGCTGCTGCTCGCCCCTGGTGGCCCCAGCCCCAGCAGCTTGCTGAGCGGGCTGGACCTCTGCGGCTGCGTGTACGCAGGCGGCTGCGGCAGCTTGGAGACCGGCCTCGGCCCATTGCTGCTCTGCTGCTCGGCGCCTCTGTCCATTCTGACCAGCTGCGTCGAAGCGGCCGCTCAGCGTGTTATGTGCCGCTGCAGATTGCTGCCATCGCTGCTGTATCGACTCCCTCGTTGCTCGATGCGAACTCCGAAGCAATCTGTCCGACTTTCATGTTTCGTGTTGAAAGTCATGGCGTGCTCCGCCCAGAACACACGGGCCAGGGGGAGGCACGCAGCAAGAACATGAGGAGGTGCTGTCATAAGCTGCTGCCAGCGCACTCCTGCAGCTCCATCAGGTGGTGGGTTCGCGTGGCGGGGGCCGCTCCCCGCGTGGCTCATTGGAATCCTTTAGCAGTGCAGCGTGGAGGAATGGCGTCGCACATTGCGTAGTCCCCCGCGGCGTGGGTTCCCTCCTTTGCTGAGTGCGTCCCGCGCTGCATGTGCGTACCTCGCCCCCTCCTTTGCACCTTGCTGGGTGCACAGGCCCTGCAAGCTCACACAGAAGACGATGGAGCTCTTACCGCAGCTGCGCAGGCTGGCCCAGCCGTGCCGGCGCTTGATGGCGCGAATGAGTGCCGTGCGGCGCGATGATGAGCATCCACCAGCTGGGGGGAGCAGCGATGGCCACACAACGCGCATCGAAGGCCTCCTCCGCTTGGCGCCCTGCGGCCCGACTCTCGCTCAAGGAGGCGGCCTGCCAAGGAGACGGCACGGTGGCGGGCCTTCGAAGGGAGCCTCCCAGCACCCTCTGCAGCTCTTCCGCTCGCTCCAATGGCAGCAGCACCTCCGTGGTCTCACAACTCAGCCGCTCTCCAACGCAGCACCTCCAAGCACGCAGGCGGGGTGGCGCGCGTTGCTCACTTCTCAGCCCGCGTGGGCGGCGCTCCAGGACGAGCTGGACATGGAGGCAGAGCGTGGGGTGCACTGTGTGCCCTGGGCGCGCTTTGTGGTCATTGCGCGACGCTGCGGCGTGGCTGCGGACGAGGCTGGCGCGGCCCAGGTGCTCAGCACGCTGCAGGCGGCTGGCGTGGTGCTGCGGCATGGGGATGCAGTGTACCTGCGCGGCAGCGAGGTGGCCGACCTGGTCCTGCTCAACCTGCCAGGTGCGCTGGCCACCCCAGTGCATGTACAGCCTGCATGTTGTACTGGACAGTCCGCCTCAGCACACACACACACACACACACACACACACACACACACACACACACACACACACGGGTATGCGGGTGGCACATGCACACGGGGTGCGCTTGCCTCCAGTGCACGGCCGCAAGTTGAAGAGATGGCCCACGCACTGCACGCAAGCCCACCTGCCCGTCTGCTGCCTTGCTGCCCGCAGGTGCCCGCGAGGAAGCTGAGGCCATGCTGGCGCGCGTCAACCAGGAGCTGCGTGAGCTGGACCAGGTGCACGCGCAGCTGGAGCGGCGCTCCCTGCGGCTGACCAACGCGCTGTTGGGCACCGGCTTTGTGGTGCTGGTGACGCAGTTTGTGCTCTTCATCTACCTGACGTGGTGGGAGCTCAGCTGGGACGTGATGGAGCCCTTTTCCTACATCATCCAGCTCTTCTACACCACGCTGGCGGCTGCCTACTTCCTTTGGGCCGGCCACGCGTTCGACTTGAAGCCCATCCAGGTGCGGGGACGGCTGGGTGTGGGTGAAACATTCTCTTGGGCGCAGTGTTGCTGGTGCGGCTGGGGCGCACTGGGACTTTATGGGCACGCCGGCGTCTCTCGTACGTGTGTGAATGCAGGAGTTCTGGGTCAAGCGCTTCCGGGACAATGGTGCTGAGCGGCTCAAGTTTGACGCCGCGCGGCACAAGTACCTGACGGCCCTGCAGGGCAGGTACAAGAAGCACCTGGCCTCGGTGCGGGCGTGATCATGCGCGCGTGCACGGATCGCGTTTGACGTGGACCATGAAGCTGACCATCCAGGAAGCATGGTGCTGCCAGATGTATATACCTTGACATGTTCCCTTGCTCGTGGCCGACTGTGCTTCTCATGTGATCTCGACATCTGGCTCGACATGGAAGAGAGGTTTGTGATGTGCCCGCGAGCAAGGACGAGAAGAAAGAGAAGCAGCAGCCCGTAAGCATCGTGACGCTGAGCCCCGCGGCCACTGGGGGCACCACCACCACCATGACGGTCGCGGAGACGTCGACGAGCAGCGCGCCCCGCTCGTGGGCCGAGGACCTCAACACCTATCGCGACACGCGTGGCAGCAGGGCGTTCGCCACCACCTCCGCGCCAACCAAGAGGTGCGCCAGGCTCGCGCAGATCGAGCCTGCACGGAGACGTACGACTTTTGCACCTCCACACGAGCATCACGCCACTGCCTGTGCAGCTATGGGCGGACGTGCCTGGTGCCTTTCGCCGACACCAAGCACACGCTCTTCCCCTACAACGACTTCCCTGAGCACGACGGGGGCGACCGCACGCGACAGGACGCCCAGGTGCAGGGCGAGCGCTTCTTCCGCCACGGCTGGGGCGACACCAGCCTGCTCAAGGAGGAGGGATACGCAGGCGTGCCGCACCCCAGGGGGCACCGGGGCGACACACCGTCTGGCCGCGCGCGGCCAGTCAGCCCGCGGGCAAAGGACGGGCGGCACGGGCTGTTTGGCGTGCTGCAGCAGGCGGAGGCGGGTGGAATGGACAGCTGGATCGGGCACCCGCTCATAGAGCCGAGCAAGGTGAGAGCGCGGTGCTGAGATGCCGCGCGCCATGATGATGCCCCCTTCCCCGTCGCGGCGCACAAGCAACGGTGTGACAGTCCAGATACCAGACAGTAGCCACCAGCACGTGCTGTGTGTGAGTTCATCCGCAGGGCAAGCGGCCGGTGCAGCCCGCCCCGGATCCCAAGGGGCGGCGCGGCCTGTTTGACGTGCTGTCCTCCCGCAACCCCGGCAAGCCCTCGGATGACTCATGGTTAGGCAACCAGCTGATCGACCCGGCAAAGGGCAAGGCTAGCGTGCCGGGGCCCGAGCAGCGGAGAGGCAGGAGGGACCTCTCGGTGCGTTGCCGAGCTGGTTGCTGGCCAGGGCAGGGGCGCATACGGGCTGCATATAGGGGCAGCCACTTTCCTGGGGGACGAAGCACATGCACCCACCCACCGCACACGCCCACTCACCCACGCTGCACGCAATGCTTCTCGTCACCTCCATCGCCTCATATCGCAGGACACCTTCACCCAGAGCATCCTCCGCGAGCCTAACCGCGCCGAGCTGCTCAAAAAGGGCGCCGACCCCTTGGCCGACGCATGGTGCGGCCACACCCTCATCGACCCTAGCAAGGGCAAGCTGCCCATCCACTCCGCGGCCAGCAGCGAGCTGCTCATGGGCGCCACCTTCAAGCCGCCCGTGCCGCCAAACTTTTCAGACTTCCCGCCGCGCCACGCCAGGCTGGTGGAGACGAGCGTGCAGGACACGGTGCACCTGGTGCTCAACGGCACGGCGCCAGGTGAGGGGCGGGTCAACAAGGGTGCACCGGGACAAGGTTGCTAGTGAGAGAAGCAGTGCGTGGAGCGCCAGAGCAGCCAGCTGCTGTGACTTTGGGTGTTGTTCACCAGGCCGCACGCTTACAGCACGCAGGTATGTTTGCACACGGTGTGTCCACCCCGTGGCCTGCTATGCCCCAGTTGTGCCCTCACCTTGCTCGTGTAATGCGGTGGTGTCGCAGTTGACCCGAAGGACGGCAAGCGTGGCAAGCGCGAGGTGCCAGAGTCCACGGGCGTGCGGCTGGACGAGCGCAAGGACCTGTACGCGCACATGCAGTACAGGCCCCTCACAGGCGTTGAGCAAAAGGTAAGCAGCTTGCTTGGGGGCTCCTCGCTTGGGGCCTGCAATTGCTTCTATCCTGCCAGATGCGTGCATGTTTGCCGCTTCGCCTCCAGGGACAGGACTGACCGGCACCAATGCCCACGGTCTGCAGGCAAATAGAAAAGTGTGCGTGGGATGTGTACGTGCGCAGGTGTTTGCCAAGGCCGTGGACGACGGCAAGGTGACGGGCAAGCGCCACATGGAGGCCCCTGGCTCTGAGGCTTTTGGCAAGGGACCAGACATGCTTGCGTGGCGCCCCGAGCACGCCGTGGGCCAGTTCGTGCCCTACGCCAAGCTGGCCCAGGAGGGACGCGTGACCAAGCCAGGGGTGCCGGGGGGGACCATGGGGAGGCCCATGCCCATCCCACGCACGCTCAGCCTCGGCTCAACCACCCGATTCTGATGTTGCTGACGGCAACGGGCCTGGGGCACGCCATGCCGACTGACGCATGTTCAACGGGCGCTGCATAGCCCGCAATACCCTTGCCCTGTGCTCTCTTGTGGACGCTGCCATGGCGGTGCACGTGCAACCTGACGTTCTCGCACTCGAGTTGCCTCAAGGCACTGGTTGCGCTCTTGCACCAGCAGCTAGGCAGCAGCAAGGGCAGCGCGATGCAAAAACACCCACGGGAGCCGGAGGTCAAAGCCAAGATCAGTTTTAGCTGGCAACAGTTCACACACCAAACGAGGAGACGAAGCGCAAGAACAGAGCAAAGCAGCAGCAAACGAGAAAGGTGGAGTCTCAGTGGAGTCTGTGTAGGGATGAACGCTAGCGGATGAGTTCATTCCACAGGCATGTACAGGTGGTGGCTGCAGAATGCGGGCCTCCACCCCGGGCCGCCGGTCATGAGCTTCGAAGTCTCAGTTGTCATACAGGAGTGGCTTGACACGGTTGGCCGAGCTGCGGAACTGCCGGTCGCGCTGCTGCTGGCCCGCCCGGTGCCGCGCCGCGTCCACCGCCGCCTCCCGCACGCCCGCGGCGGTCGCATTCGCCGCGCCCAGCGCGCCGTCCCGCGAGGCGCGCGTCTGGGCGAGCTTGGGCCACGTGCCGTCGCCGAGCGCCGCGCGCAGCGACTGGAAGTCCTCGGCTAGCACACCTGCAGGCGCGACACAGCACGACACAGCACGACAGGACGGTTGGAGTTCTCACACGAGGCCCCCTCGCCGCGCCCCACATGCCAACAAGCGAGTGAGTGCACGAGGAACGCAACACCAACACCCGCAACCCGCACCTGCGTCGATGACGTGTGGCCGTCCCGGCGACGTCGCCAGGCTCGCCCTCAGCTGCCCGGCACCGTCCCCCGCCTGGCTGCTCGTCCGCCGCTTCGTGATGACCAGCACCTGCGCCGGCACCGCACCCGACCGACTGCTTCGCTCCGCCCCCTCCCCACCCGCGACGCCGTTCTCAGACCCGCCTCTCCCAGCGCCACTGCTGGCAGCCGCGGCCTGTGTGCGCAGCAGCGCCGCCGCTGCCGCCAGGCCCGTGAGCGGGTTCTGCACCTGGGGCTGCGCAGCCGCCTCCGCTGCCGCCCGCTCCCTGGCCTCCTGTTCCTTAAACTGTGCAATGTTGATCAGGGGCGTCAGTGCCTGTGCGGCGGCGGGTGGAGGAGGGGAAGAAGGAGGAGGAGGCGAGGCGGGGGGGACGTCGGTGCCCTGCAACGCGGCTGTCACTGCGCCGCCAAACAGCCTTGCGGCAATGGCGGCTGGGGAGCCAGGAGCGTTTGCTGACGAATCCGTGCCAGTGGCACCGGCGGTGGCGGCGTGGGAGGCCCGTGTCCTGCTGAGCCACTTGGCCGCCGTCGCCGCTGCCGCCGCCACCGCACC
>QAXK01002435.1:0-23709 GCA_004335735.1 Chlorella sp. KRBP | reverse complement strand
TTTACCGGGCCATGTAAGTGAGTGACCTGTCGCACTAGTTGGGTGCTAAGAGAGACATGAAGGCTAGGCATTGACTGTCTCCTAACTCGAGGAAAGCGGGGCCACAGCACCGCGATCCGACACAAGAGACAGACCAACCTCCTAAACCACAAAGCCTTACTCAGTCAACAACCACCACAGCTACAGCAGCAAACTACTGCTGTGCAACTGCTTGACCTTTGACTTCTCACATGAAACATCACATGCTGTCTGCTCGACTTGCACAAGGTTCACACAGCCTTCAGCCAGCAAGCGCTACTGTGCCCCTGAGAGCTCAAAAAGCATGACAAATGCCTCGTGCTGCTGTTGGACAGTGCGTGAATCAACCTGTCCAAAACATGAGGGGTCTTCTCTAAGCAGCTCAGCACGCCGGTACACCTCGCGCACAGGGTGTCAAGGGGGTGGTCAGGGGTACCCATGGTACAACAGATGGCACACATGCAGGACGGTCCGTTTGGTGCGTCCAGCAAGGCAACATAACATAAACAAAAACGGCAGCAGCGTGCACTCAGCGGCTGCGAGTACACATGCTACATGACTGATTCCAATTCTGCCCACCAAAATGCCTCTGGTGGGCCGCATTGACAATGGACATGTTGCTGTGAAGTCACTTGATGGCATCAATAAAGCAGTCAATCCTACAATAGCCTTGCCCAGGCGCCGTATATGCGCCTACAGAAGTCTGATGAGCCCTATCAGGCCACAGCAACAGCCAGTGCTTGTGCTAGTTGAGCCAGTGCCTGCACTTGTTGTTGTGCAGCTTGGTGCTGCGCAATCTTGGCGGCCACCTCCTCCATCGTGTAGTACTGCCTTGCCCTGATCCACTTGGCCATAGCATACCTAGCAGCAGCAACAGCAACATCAGCAGCAGTAGCAAAAGCAAAAGCAAAGCAGCAAGGTGATTAACTGCCAGCGGCGGCATTGGCAGTAGCAAGGAGGCATCTGGGGTGTACTGCACGGCTGGTACATAGCAGCTGTCATCACTGCAATATGATAATGCCGTGAAAGCATTGTTGAGATGATTCGACATGGTGCTTGACCCCTCAGGAAAAAAACCACTGCGACAGTCACAGATGAAGCACATGACTGTGCAACACCACACCATACCAGGCCTCAGTGACTACTGCATTCCCCTCTTTCCAAAAAATGAGCTATGCTTGGCCCGCCAGCTCACCACCCCTCCTCAGAGCGCAGCCCTCACTCACTTGGTGCCCTTCAACACAGGGCAGCCTGCATGCAGGGACTTGGGCTCCACCTGACCCTCAGGCGTCAGGTTGCGCCACATCAACGCTGCAACATCGTAATAAATCACAACACAGTTCATTTCAAACGAGGCAGCACGA
The DNA here is from genome assembly GCA_004335735.1 of Chlorella sp. KRBP. NCBI lineage: Eukaryota > Viridiplantae > Chlorophyta > Trebouxiophyceae > Chlorellales > Chlorellaceae > Chlorella > Chlorella sp. KRBP. The sequence continues at coordinate 22,327 of QAXK01002435.1, read as the reverse complement.
TCTCAAGCAACACGTTTATATGAGCTACTTAGGCTAATGGCGTCAACTGCGGTGGGGCTCAGGGCTGTAACGCTGCGTGCTTCTGTATGCATGCATTGCACATCCCCGGTGTGGCCACATGCAGTCACATCACATTGGATTGCTCAGGCTACACTAATGGGGTGGGCTTCAGTGAGCACTGCCTCCAGCAGCTCTACATTGTCAGCAGGCATCACCTCTAGAGTACCCAGCGGATTTTCGTTCACGCATGCAGTTAAATCACTCCACACATGTGACTGAAGCTCATACAAGCAACACCTGCCCGTGTCAAACGCTGCTACAAGATGTTGGTCTGAACCCCAACCCTGGCGCTCACCTGTGCCCTTCTTGGGCTTCACTGCCAGGTGCTTTGCTGCACATTCCGACATGCCAGTTGCCTCCTGCCCCTGTGCGGGTGGCAGCATGGAGAACACCGTCTCCCCACCCTCCTCCACATCTGACAGGTACACCAGCACTGTGGTGTGCCTGTTGCCGCCATTCTGTACCGTGGTGTTGTCCTGCAGTGCAGAAAACCGTGACGGCGGCAGGAGCAGGTGAAAGCACACATAGGCAGGTGGGAAGACTGTCGCATGTATGTTGGCATTAGGAGTGCGCTATGCTGACACAACAGTTCTAGGCCTTTGCTGATGTATGCACTTGCAAATGACCCCATGATGTTGTGGACATGCTGCCTCCGCTGTTGCTGGATGTGGGGCCTTGCAGCTTGAAGCCCAACACTCCCCTTGATGTGCCCGTCATGTGCCGCCCTCAGTGGCTCCCCCCCTCTCAGCTCCCTGTCACAGCATGAGCCCACTCACCTGGAAGAAGTCCCAGTGTGGCCTGTACTGCTGCCCTGCCCCGTACTTGAGCACCTGCAGGCTCTCCTGGTTACCCACAGGCAGCAGCGACCAGCGGGCAATGCGCTCCTCGATGCCTGCACAGCAATGCAGAGCAAACACAGCCGGGTCAAATGGGAGGGGCCGCAGGCGGCTGTTGCCACCGCTGCTGTTGCCGCCGTTGCTGCTGCTGCTGCTGCTGCTGCTGCTGTTGCTTGGGCTCTGACCCAGATATTACCTGCAGATTGGTGGTGGCTCACCCAGTGTGCAGAACAAACCGCAGCTGCTAGGCGCAGTTTGCGAAAGGTTGTTGTTGACTCACCCTTGATGATGTCATCCTCGCCTCTATGGAAGGCAGCACCAGAACTAGTCCTGACCTCATGCGTCACGCCCACACCTGCAGCATCAAGCAGCACACGTGTGTTTCTTGCCTAGTCCCTGAAGGCACACACCACTCGTGAGGCCGAAGCAGTGACTTCTGCTCAGCAGCACTCGCACCAACAATGTGCCGCCTCTGCTGCATGCACCTGGCATACGCCTGCGCCCAAACTGTGCCTGCAGTCGCTGCTGTTGGGTTTCCTGCTGTCGCTGCTGGTGGCTCTGGTGCCGGCGCTGCTGTTCGCTGCTGCTGCTGCTGCTGCTGCTACTGTTGCTGCTGTTGCTGCTGCTGCCGCTGCTACTGCTGCTGTCGCCGAACGAATTGCTGGTGACAAGCACCTCAATGTGCTTGGCCCAATTCATACAACCGCTGTTGCACTTGGCTTGCCCAAGTTGGCCGCAGTCTTGACATCCGCTGCTATCAAAGGCTGCCCCGGCTTCTACTAATGCTGCTGATTGTGATTTCACCATTCACTGCTGCTCTGCCACTGCTGCTGCTGCTGCTGTTTCGTTGAAACATTAACTGTGGTGCCCACCCCTACCTGTGCCATTGGTCTCTGTGGCCACGACACCACTTCGGCTCATGCGAGGGTCTGCTGTTGCTATCAAGTGGTCACACTCAGCTGCAGCAGCAAGCACACACAAACACACAGGTACAGTGCAGGTCTTGAAATCATCACCTTAGGATGCAAGACCCACAAAGCTACGGCTGTTGGGCCTTGGTGTCAGCTGCTGCTGCTGCTGCTGCTGCTGCTGCTGCTGCTGCTGCTGCAGCAGCAGCTGTCGCGTGTTTTGGGGGTGTCAGGGCCTAAAGCCTGCTTCCTCATGGCGTTCATGCTTGCAGGAAACAGGCTGCACAATCCAGCAGCTGCCATGTACAAGGCTAGATGAATAGGTATGCAGTTTGACCCCGAGGTGGTGCCACATGTGCTGTAGTGTGCTGCAGCAGCTGCCGCTGCTCACATTTTACTAGTGAGCAGGCACAGCCATCAGGAACTGAGACACAACCCACCTGCTGACAGGAAGTTGGGGTACATAAAGATCCCAGCTGCCATGTCCAGCACCTGCAGGGGCACATGCATGGGCCATGTGGGCCAGCAGGGCTGTGTCAGCAGTGTCACTCACTCGAAAATGCGGTGTCACTTACTTGGAATGCGGTGTGGTGAAGCCGTGTTGAGGCTGACTCATGTGCAGGTCAGAGCGTGCAAAGGCCCCATGGGGGGCATGCAGGGGGCAGAGCTGTATGCGCGGTATTGGGTGCCAGCCACTGCCGGGTTGCATGGCTGCAAGTTGTACCAAATGAGCGATACAGCTTTTGGGGGTTGCATTTAAACATCAGGCTTGCTGACATGACAACCATTACAGTCATCTGGGCCAGTCGGTGTTGCTGCTGCTGCTGCTGCTGCTGTCAGGGAGCCACTGCCCGCCCTACCTGCATGGTATCGAGCCCCTGCTGTATGCTGCACTCTGCATCAGCATCCAAGTATGTTTCCTGAGCTTTTGGCGTGTTGCAAGCCCACATATGCAGCACACATTCATCAGACAGGCTGGCTTGGCTCACCGTTTGCTGGAAGTTGCGTGCTGCTGACACCCACTGCTAGCAGCACAAGAGTGAAAACAGGCCAGTGCATGATTAAAAACTGCCTGTGGCTTAACTTTTACGTGTTTGAAGCAGACTGCAACGCTTGCTCTTGAACAGGCGAGAATGCGCGCGTGAGTCAGGTGGATACTGTTCTGATGTTGATAGGCCTGCTTGAAGCTCTTCACGACAATCATTACTTTGCATATGACATGTGATGTATATTGAGAATGCGGTCTCACAACAATACGGGTTCAGCAGCAGGTTGTCACGTGACTGCAAATGCACATTTTGTGGCAGGATGCCTGATGCTTTACAGGGTTGCCGCATATGCCATGGATGCAGTTCAGGATGCTAAATCTCACTGAAGGGATTGTTTTGCCGAGAGCAGCTGGGCCTCAACACGACAGCCCTATTGGTGAGGCCATTGGTGATGGCCGGGCAATGGCCTGGCAGGGTACCCGGCCCTGTTTGTGTGCCAAAATTCTCTGCAGTGAGACAGGCAAGGTTGAAATATATAGCCTGCACTGCAGCATTAATGCTTAGCAGGTCACAGCCCGCGACTGGATGGCGTCGACCATGTTCAAGCGTTCCATGATTACGTTGATGTGGGTCATCACACCTGCCATGTTGCGGGAGATGTGATGAGTACGCAATTTTGAGCTTTGGACGCATTTAGGAGGCATGCAAGGCTGGATTTGTGCTAGAACGAACGTGCGAATGATTGAAGCACCACGGAAGTGACCCTGTCGGACAGTTTTGTAATGCATCCCTGATTTTGAACTTCTTGCGAAACAACTGAAAGCACGCTCGGTTGCCTCAGGGTGCTGGTGTGCCATGCTCAAGTGACCTCCCACAGAGCAGCACAAGGTTTGAGTTTGCAGCCTTCCCTGTCGCAGCAAGAGGTCAGGTCGATATGTTAAGCTGCGCGTGTTAGTGAAGGCCACATCCAGCATGCGAGTGGATCAGCTGCGGGAGCTGTTCGGCCTTGATGCATCGGAGGTGAGGGTCTGTCTGGCCCCTCTGCTGCTGTTGTGCAGCCCATGCATCACAGCAGCCAGCAGAGGGTGTCATGGGCACCGTTATGCAACGATTCAAGAGCATTGCGCTGCAGCAGGTGGTGCAGCATCGCCACTGGCCACCATGTTGAGTTCTGCAACCCCCCTTTCCCTCCACGAGCCCCAGCAGCAACATTCACACACCAACACCACTCATATCTGATGCTGAAGCTGGCACTGCTTCCACAGCAGGCAGCTGTCAAGTCCAAGTCACTACGCACCATTGCTTGTTGCTGCTGCAGGAGCTGTATGGCGACTACTCCTGCGCCCACACAAAGCCTCGATGGGGGGCACAATTCCTGCATGTAAGGAGGGGTGCATTGGGGCCTGGGCTGGGTTGGCGCCTCCCAGTCGCTGTGTTGACACATACTTACTTACTTATAAGTAATTACATGGCCCGGTAAAAAGCGAGCGCCCACGGAAGGAGCCAACCAGCACATGGGGCAATACAAGGCGCAGCCTGCTTGAACCAACAGCTTGAAGCCAGACTGGTGCATGCATGTCTCAGCATGTCAGAATGGCGGCTCCTACCAACATCACCAACCCTCAGACCGACACCACCCTCTCTTGCCGATCTCATTTTATGACACCACCCTCTGCACCACCAATTGCAGCCTGGCTAGCTTGCCTCAGCAACCGCCATGCCCCTGACCTTTGCCAGGACCTGCTGTGACTTGGCCATCACATCGGCAGGCACTGTAGCAATCAGCGCGTCCAGCTTCTGCACAGCCACCTGCAGCTTCTCACCGGCCAATGCCTTGTCAAGACCAACAGCGGGTTCCACAGCATCACCAGCTGGCGCTGCGTCCTCGTCGTCACTGCTGCTGTCTCTGTCCTTGTTGGCCTTCTGCACCTGCTGCTTGTACTCGCGCACTGCGTTGTACAGCAGCAGGTCAAAGTCTTCCAGGGCCCTGAAGAAGGCCTGCACCAGCTGGGTAGCATCTGACTCGGACAGGCCTGCACCACCCTCTGCTGTTGGCTGCGCTGCATACTGGCCCAAGGCCCGAATGTTGTCACGCATGGCACCAAAGGGACCGGACCGCAGGGCCTGGCGGGCTGCACTGGGGTCTTGCACTGCAACAGCAGGGTTTGTCAGGGAGTACATACGCCATGAGGCACTGGGCTTTGCGAGGTGGCCTGTTGCTGGTTGTGCTTCCAAGAGGAGCATAGAACTGCCACAAGCTGCTGCAGCCTGTCAAGCTGCAAACTGAGTCCGGCAAAGGTGCAGGCCTGACAGCCCCACATGTACACGATGTGTGCTGTGGCGGCAGCAAGACACATCACAGACCAATCGCCATGCTCACCCATGACAGCATCCAGCTCGCCAAGCACCTCCCTTGCTTCCAGCACCAGAGGTACATACGTGTCCAGGGGGTCGAGCTTCTTCTTCTTGACATACCGGTCAAGACCCTGCAGAGAGTGGTGGTAGCGCGGCGCAGGGGAGGCAGTTCTTATGGACTGGCTCCAGCCATTATCAGGCACCTATGCACAGCTGCTGCTCTGCTGCATGTCTGTTCAGCAGTTGCTCAATGTACCATCCCATCTGCTCGAATAATGGGTGAATGCTGCCACTGCAGTGGACAGCTGTCGAGCTTCCAGATCAGGTCATGCAAGCGCACTGCCACAATCGTCCTTCAACTGGTCACGCGACAGCTGTCCAGTGCGTCCAACAACGGCAATTATACTTGCTTAGTCTTTTGAGTCCTGCTGCAGGCAACCCACCGCATGTGCTGGCCCTGTGTTGCCGACCAGCAGGTATGTGGCAAGCATACTGCTGCTGAGCAGCACATCTCGCCTGCTGGTGTAACATTGAGCTTGATCTGGGGCAGCCTGCAGGTCACGTGTAGAGCAGATGTGCTTGATTGCGGCAATGCAGTCGCAAGACTGTCAGCAAGGCTGCATCAAGTTCCTGGTTGTGGTCCTCACCTGGGCCAGGGGCCTTGCTGTTCTTGCGGACTTGCATAGCTGAGGCGTTTGCTTGACCTGTCCACTTCTGAACACAACCCTGTGGCTCAGTGCGGTGCGTTGCTGCATCGTTGCTGCTTGCATTGTGCTCGGATGCTGCTACCTGCACTGATCGATCGGCTCTCTCAAGATCAAGCAGGGTCGCAGGCGCTTGACGGGATCAAGAAGACGTGCTGTTCAAATGAGGGTCGTGGCTACGGCACACGGATTGCTCAAGTGACACAGCACCAATGCCCTTGTCTTGTTGTCTCAAGGTGTTTGACCAGAGGTGTTGACTCCAAGGAGCAGGTTGAGGCTGGTGGCTGAGCACTGGACTCCTTCAGGTTCAACAGTGAATTACACGCAGCCACAACTTGACAAAAACCATCAGCACTCAACCAACTGAGCACTTGTGCAGCTGGGTTCTTCCAGAGGCGACTGGGAGTGTGTTGCCCACGACAGGGCACAAGAGGGCTCAACACCAACTGTCAACCAACAACAGAAACAGTCAAGCTGCAGTCATTCTTCGTGTTGCTGGCTCGGCACGCCACAGCATGCTGCTTAGTTGATGCCCAGCAGCTCCACATCGAACACCAGGGTGGCATTGGGGGGGATGACACCACCTGCACCCCTCTCGCCGTCTGCACACCAACAGCAGGACAGCAGGACAGGTGGTCAGCACACTGCTGGTAAATCTAGGTGGATCGTTGCAACAGTGCACAGGTAAGTGCCGTGACAGCCTCCTGCTTCTCAGCGGCTGTGCGCTGTCCAGTGTCCCAAGAAACAAGCAAGCAAGTATGCTGCAATCGTGCATGGCATGTGTTGACTGCAGGACCAAAACAGTTGGCAGCACATCCAATGGCACCATACAATGTGCCTCTCTATGTGTCTCTCTGTGTGCGGTTGCTGGGGCCCAGAGAGTCGACTCACATGCAAAGTCAGGGGAGCATGTCAGCTGCAAATAGACACAGCAAGCGGGCAGAAGCACACAGCACGTGGCGTGAGGGAATGGGTCAACAGCATATGATATGCTGCATGCCTCAGTCTAAGCAAAGACCACGCAGCATTGGCCATAACAAGGCACCCCGTGCGTGGACCACATGCAGGACAAGGGTGCAAGGCCTCTCAGTCCTTCCAGGCCATTCTTTGTCGACTTGACGGGTCATGAAGCAGTTTCCGCATGTCAGAGTCTATGTCATCCAGCACACCAAGCAGGGAAGGATCATAACAAAGACAATGCACAGACAGCTCAACTCACGTTGGCACGCTCTCCGACGCTCATCTGCAGGCAGAACACCACAGGCAGTGCACGTGTGCCTTGTCAGCTTGTGCCATCACCAGCGCTCACACAGGATGCGTTACCTGTGCGCTGTGATGCGCTGTATGCAACACCACTCCTTGAGAAGTTTACAATTGGCCAGCAATGTGACCATACCCTGCTACAGCCCACACATGCCCTCCTGTGCTGCCACCCCTTGGTTTGAGGAGGCCCTGACATTACAGCATTGCACAAAGATGCCGCCTGCGTTCAGCTGTGGTGCTGTAGGACTGTACTGCTCCTGCAGAGCACAGCCAGCATGCGCAGGCAGCCCCAGGAAGCTCACCTGAGCCACACCCTCATCCCAGCCCTTGATGACCTGCAAGGAACGCATGCAGCAGCAGCAGCAGCAGGAGCAGGAGCAGGGATGGGAAGAGCGGGAGGCAGCCTCAGCACACCCCATCTCACTTGCATCAAGTCTCGTACAGGATGCACGCAGCACGATTGGATGCAAACAGCATGAATGGAAGAGGCGCGTGCCGTGCAAAATGTCCACCATGCGTGCACATGTACGTGTACATGGGTGCCAGCACGTGCAGGATGGGGCTGCTTGCCAGTTTGGAATGCACTGAGGTAGTGCCTGCCTGCCTGCCTGCTTGCTCATCAGTGTTTTCAGAATCGCACTGTGTCTGTCACTCAGCCGCAGCGTCACTCAGTGATGCCCACCTGGCCCACGCCAATGATGAACTCGAATGGCTGACCCCTGTCACGGCTGCTGTCGAACTTCTGGCCGTTGGTCAGGGTGCCTGCAGGCAGGGGCAGCAGCAGGGACACATCAGCAGGGGCATGTGGGCCCTGCCAGGGCTGCAAATCTGCTGCACGGCCCAGGACTCTATCAGTCATGGCGCTGTGTGTGCGCCGTATTGCTGGTGGCAGAGAGGACCAGTGCGGCACAGAAAGTATTGTATCAACAATTTTCGTACCTGTGTAGTGCACCTTGACCTTCTGGCCCTTCTGGGGGAAGGTCTTGCCGTCTCCAGGGGTCTTGGTGTCCTGTGGCAGCAACCACAAGGTGTGAGAGGCGACAAGCGGCTAGGCCAGCTGTGCCTCAGCTTCAGAACGCTTCTTGGGGGAGTAGTATGTGATACACGAGCAGGTGACGTACCTTGGTGACTCCCATAGTGATTGTCTTGTTGGCACGCACGAACCTGTCGAAAGCAGCACCATTGTCAGAATGAAGGTCGGGGCCTCCTTGTGGCACAGCACAGCATGCATTGTAACACTAAACAGTCACTGAAAGCGCGTATGCGCTTCTCAGGTGACTGTGTGAAATGCAGTGGCGACTTGATCTGAGTTGACAGACAGCTGCAAAACGGCGTAGCAGTGGCTGCACAGCTCCGCAAACACTAACTGAGCCGGTTAACCAGCGTTTGGCAGTTTTTTTGCGCGGGTCACCTGGGAACGAGGACTGTGTTGCTCTTGAGCACTCCGGAGCGTGCGGCCACACGTGCGAGCATTGTGTTGCTGGGTGAGGCGTGTGTCGCGTGGTCATTTCTATCCTGGATATAGCGCTGGCTACGGTCGCGGGCAGGGCGGACGCCCTGACTCAACCCCTTGACTCAACCCCCACCCCCATGACCCTCATCATGGGCCCCATGTGGTGTGTCCTCAAAGGTTCCAGAATTCAGGCTAGGCAGGTGGTCAGTTCGAGCTATGTTGTTGGCTGTCTGCAGCTGCTACCCCAGCTTCACATAGTGTGGAAACTAAGATACAGCCTGGGGTGAGTGCTAGAGCAGAATCTGGCCAGCGCTAAAGGCCAGTCCTTCTTAACACTGCAGGAGGCTTGAAGGCTGGTGCCTCTGCAGCCCCGGAAGTCTCAAAGTTGCGCAGCGAGCGGTCTTAAATCCAAGCGCACACTACTGCGCAGTGCAATGCAGCCGCACCCACTCTCTGCAGCAAAGACTGGGGCCCACAACGCAACTCTGCCTGTCAAGCCCACAACACACACAACCTTTCACTGAGGCACAACTTCCTCACCAATATCACCAACAAACCACACGCCTGCTCAGTAAGATGGAGGGAGCCAAGGTGAGGGGTAGGCCGCACTCCGCGGCTCAGCCGAGAGCGTGCGAGCTGCCACCGTAAGCTGTACACCTGCTGCACACATTAGTATCAGCTTCTCAGGTGCTGTAAAAGGCAATCAGCAGCATCAGCAGCATCAGCAAACAACATCACCAGTCGCGCCCTTCACTGCGCAAGCGTCCTGACTGCAAGCAAACTGGTACTGGTACTGAATCCAAGCAAGCTGCCGGTGTCAAGCCTTGGCATGTATCTCGAACACAGCCCATTCAAACAAGGTCTCCAAAACTTAGACACACAACCACCACAAGCCTGCTTATACCACAGACATAAGTCATGAAAACCTGCCAGTGCAGCACCTGTGTGCAGCACTCCCCGACAACAGCTGCGCACACTACCTGGCAGCACAGCCGGGCAACAACCGCCCCATGTCCAGCCATATGCCACTTGAAGCTCGCGCCCTGCCTAGCCAGTATGCTGCTCGAGTTACCACGACCAAGGAGAACACTAAGGCTCTCAGGCTGAAGAGGCTACTGCTGCAAGGCTTACACACACTGCTGGTGGCGGGCTGATGGCGAAGGCCATTGAACTGCCGACAACGGCAGGCAAATACACAAAGTGCAGTAAAACCCTGTTATGTACACCATTCGAAACCCCAAACCCTGCACAACCATCTCTGCTTTGCTGGCAACACACTCTGCACACCCCCACCCCCACATATGACGCTAGTGCTGCCTCCTGCTGCCTAACGCTGTCTGTGTGGCAGCAGTGGCTGCACGAGCTGCTGCTGCTGCTCTTCATCGGTGCACACAGCAGACCCTGATGATAAGCCAGACGAGGAGCTGTCAGTGGCACTGAACCAAGCAGCAGCATCTGCATGGCCGTCAAGCGGCTTGCTGCTGCCTCCCAGACCCTCATCACAACCATCCCCTGCTGGTGGGAGGCCACTGGGCGAGGGCACTGCCTGTATGTAATCAGGCCCCGCCTCCTCATCCCCATCTCCTTCGCCGCTGTCGTCTTCCAGCGGCAGCTGAACAAACACGCCCCCGCCGACGCTGTCCCTGCTTGCGCCGCCAGGCTGCTGCGCGACAAAGCCCAGAATGGGCGGCAGCAGCCCTGCTGCTGCTGTGGCGTGCAGGAAGAGGTACCCCACAAACAGCAGGTACAGCGCCACGGCAAGGCCCAAGCCCGCCCATGCATATATACTGGCACCTGACAGGGCTGCCTCGAAGAAGGCCAGCACGCCAGAGACATTCACAAACATAACCACGAGGGAGATGGCGACGGTGCAGCCAATCATGCCCTTGCTGTTGACAAACTTCCCCATCAGTGTCTCGCTGGCATTGAAGGCCAGCACAGGTATCAGGGCAAAGGGCAGCTGCACGCTCTGCAGCTGTGGACCGCAACACATGCACACCAATCATGTGCCATACAGCAGGCGCGGCAGGCAGCAGGCAGCAGACAGACGAACCAGAGCATCAGCATGGTGTGTGGGAAGCTCAGGCATACACAGGTGCAGTATGCATGTGCGACAATCCGGGTGCCATTATTACCAACATACCATCAAGAACATGGAGGTACAAGGCATGCACACAGCACACCCGGTTGCAACACACAGTGCCCTGCAGGTGACTCACCAGGTTGAGCCACTGGTTGAGAGTGTCCAGTGCTGTGCTCTCTGCAGTGTTGCGTGCCAGCACGGCCACAATCAGGGTGGGCACCAGCGCAACTGACCGAGTGATCAGGATACGCAGGATGGGACTGACCTACAGCAGCAGCAGCAGCAGCAGCAGCAGCAGCAGCAGCAGCGGCGGCAGCAGCAGCAGCAGGATGATCGATTGAAGGCAGGCCATGTCTGTCTGTCCGCACTGATGCATGTTGCTGACCCGCTGCCCACAGGCCCACCAACCCCCTGGCCCACTGAACCCCCAGCCCCCGCTCACAGCACCACTGTCACCTTCACCTTCATATGCAGGTAGCCCTGCATCACAAACTGCCCTGTGTAGGTGCCCGTCATGGTGCTGCTCTGGCCAGCTGCCAGCAGGCCCAGGGCCCAGATGTACACCATGGCAGGGCCGTAGGTACGGCCCAAGTACTGCCCCGCATTCTCTAGGCCAATGTCCTGCAACGCATCACCTGTAACATGCACCACACACGCAGGAGGCGCATACAGCACACGGCACACGGCACACAGCACACACCGCCACTCTCAACAGTGACACACAACAACATGTAACTTTGGATGGAGGTATATATCATGGCAGGGGCATAGCCCTGGCAGGAGTGGAGACCGTGGTGTAGACTCATATTGGCGTGAAGAAGGCTTGCTTGACAGCTGCATGCGGACTGGCTGGACACCGCTGCTGTACCTCCCTTATGCAGGCTGCATGGATCAGGGGCAACTCACCATAGAAGCCTGCTGCAAACACACAGGTCACAAACATGTTGATGAAGACAGACACCTGCACACAGGACAAACACAGCACAGGCACCAGATACATTTTAGCACAGAAGCCAGGCACGCCACCCAAGTACTGCATATGCCAGGACAGCCAACACAACACACAGCCAAGTAACACACGGCCCAGCCGACCCACAAACACCCCCGCCCTCTCCTATATGCCGCTTATTACATGTGCTACCACATCACAGCTTCTGCCTGGAGACAGCTCTGGCTGACATGTGCACATGCTGCTGCTGTGGCACCCCCACAAGCACCAAACAGCCAGGCTTCCTTTGAGGATCCCCTCTCCCCCCTCCCTCCGCCCCAAGCCGCCGGCGGTGCCTCAACCCCCATGCCCCCAAAAACAACAACCACGCAGCCTCAAGCTAGCTACGCATGGGCCCCCTCACCAGCAGCGACATCCCCGACTCGATGCCGTAGTACACCAGCGCCTCCTGCCTGTGCTGGTCGTCCTGGCGCCGCAGCTGCCGCGTCTGCACCAGGGCGCTGTGCAGGTAGATGTTGTGCGGCATGATGAGGCTGCCCACCAGCGCAACAGCCTGCCCGATGTTGGCCCGAGGCACACTGGGCTTGGCAAAGCCCTCTGCCACTGCACGCAGCGGCACGTCAGCCTTGTAAAACATCACCTGTAGCAGCAGCAGCAGTAATGCAGTCGCTGTGTTGCGGTATGGCAGAAACCTGAAGTGGTGTGTGACAAACAGGCATAACAGCAGCTGCCATGTTGGCCAGCTAGGAACTGAGCGCTGGCCTCATTTGATGCATGCCCTGATCTACAAACACACACAACTTAAATCAATGCACGCACCTTGTGTCGGCATAGTGAGCTACTGGCTGACTTACTGGCTGACTAACTGGCATCCTGACTAACTGGCCCCACCCTGCGTGCACAGGCCCGGTTGCCTGCTTCAGGCACTCACCGCAAAGCTGCCGACCATGATGCTGATCAGCAAGGCAAAGAGCCCCTCCAGCTTGCGTATGCCGCAGCGCTCCACCAGCAGCATCGAGAAGCTGACAGCCACCGATAGCAGCACGCCACCCCACAGGGGTATGGCGCCCCCGCTGAGCAGCAGCAGCGCAATCGCTGACCCGATGACCTCCTGGATGTCACTGCCAATGATGGCGATCTCAGCCATGATCCATAGCGAGTAGCGCAGCGGCGGGCTGAACTGTTCTCTGTGGTGCACACACGCATATGGCAGCAGCATGCAGGTGATGGCAAGTTGGTGCTGTGGGTCACTGGGCAACGTATAAACGTAAGACTCAGCTGGCACATGTTGGCCACGTGCTGATCGAGTGACGCACATGTTGTCACTGCAGCTGCTGTCATGTACCGCTGCACAGGCTGTGTTCTGCTGCTTGTGCAGCAGGCTGTGAGTCCTGTGTTGTGACGAGGCATGCCCCACGCGCGTATTATCCTGCTGGTTGCCGCCGCATGCCTGGTAGGTGCTGTCAAGAGTATCTCAGGTCAAAAATGCACTGCGTGGCTGCTGCTTGTATGCACTGCTTGCACTGGACACCGCCAGCATAGTAAGCTGCAGTTGCTCTGGTGCACTTTTGCTCTGGGTTTGCTGCGAGCCAACTATACAATGTTGCGACACTCAGCTCACACCTGCAGTGCTCAGCCAGGTGTTTGCCTGTGACCACCCCCAGCTTTGCTGCCTGCATCTGCACAACATACCCCTGCAGACGGAAGGCACGGAATGCAAGCAGCAGCAAGGTGAGCTGGCCGTTGCAAGCACGACAAAACTTGTGCACAATGCATGCATCTGCTCGCAGCTGCTGCAGCATCTGATCAGCAGTGGTGGCGTTCCAGGTCACCCCGACTCCTACAGCTGGGCTTGGTGGTTGGAGTTGAGGGGGTTGAACAAAACCCCAGCCCACTGCCCCAGACCCCAGCTGGGTCTGTGCATACATCAATGCGACCCCTGCACGATGCGCTGCACAGGCTGTGCAATGCTGACTGAATGCATGCACTTCTGTGCGAGGCCGCCGCTACGCAACAGACCCTGCTGCCCGTGTTGTCATATTGAGTGCATGCACAATTGCTGCGACTGGCAGCAGATGTGCAATCGACTGCACATATGGCTGCTGCTTTCACTGCTCACCAGCACAGTGCACCACAACAGCACCCATAGCAGGGCATAACCGGCATTGGCACCGACTTGCAGATCGCTTTCAAGGTTTCCGGGGTCCTACAGAGCAGCAATTCAGAACACAGCAGCAAGTAAGCGAAGCCTTTCAGCTACTGTATGAGCTGCTGCGTCACTTGGCTACTGTTCAACGCGAGAGGCATACCACAACTGAGGCTGTGCCTGCCAGGCTGGTCAGGCAGTACTGGGGTCACGTCAAGATGCACACGCAGATGCGCAAAAGGAAAGTACGCTTAAATTTTGAAAACTGCTGTATGTGGTGATGCAACAGTAGGACCAGCTACTCTTGAACGTACTGTTGCAGCTCGGGTCCACATCAGCACATGCATGGGTCATGACCTGGAACCAGTTGCCAGCTCACCACATAGGCTATCGACATCAACAGCCCAGGTCCAATGAACTTTATGAACCTGTTGAGGCTGTATGACACCTGAGACAGCAGCAAGTGTGTTGCAGACTCAATAGGCATGGATGGCGAGGAACAGGCATATGCCCTCACTCGGCTGCTGCTGACTGGTTGATAAGCCAGGCGCAACTGCCGTGCAGTTGACCCTGCTTAGACAATGATAGCAGATGAGTTGTTTGCAAAGCGTACCTCATACGCGCCGAGCAGCGGCAACTCGCTACTCGGCTGGTCCTGCAAGCCCATGGTTGGCTCGTCACCAGCCTGTCAACTGGACAAACGTCGACTTTGGCACAATCCAATCGCCCTCACTTCAACTCATTTATTCCAAAGCCAAGATCGTTTCCAGATGCGTGGAAGACCGTGAACGAGACAGTCAGAGACAGGGGGACTGCTCGACACAATGTTTAGAGAATCTGCAACCTTGCTGTGTTGTTGTCAATCAAGCATCATAGCTCCACGCAACCTCAGCTTGATGTCGGGGGAGTCTCACCCTCCAATTAGTCATGCGTGTGCCTTCCACACTTCAGCGCATTGGGGGCTGGGCTCCTGGGCTCGTGGCGACCGCATACGGGTGTAGCCTTGTTCATTGACCCAATATGCTGCCCTAAGGAGGCAAAACATGATTCGCACGCATCAGGAACGCTCACAGTTGCATGGCGGTTACTTGGACGGTTGTAGAATGGTCAAGGTTGTAAAACAGAGCCGTTCATTCAAGTTCAAAGCTTTCAGTTGAATTCAAGTGTCCTGGACGAGCCCCCTTGAGCAATCACTCAACAACTACAGGCGCTGCAAGTGCCCCTTGCCCCTCAGCAGCAGCTGCTGCTGCCTGTGCCTCTGCCCTGCGCTGCCTTCGCCGCCGCACCCGCTGCCAGCGCTGCATGAGCCCCCTGATCAGCCCCGCCAAAACCCTGTACCCTCTAGCCTGACACGCTTCTGCTGCCAGCAGCCGCAGCAAGCACCGCAGCACCAGCTGTAAGCTGCAGCCCAGTGCAGCCAGCTTGCCAGAGCCCAACATCGGCAGGAACACCAGCTGCGCCACCATGCCCCCCACAGTGGCACCCACAGCCATCCCAGCAAACGCGTCTGCGTTGGGTGGGGTTGGCATCAGCCCCATAAGACCAGTGTACCAGTACACCTGCGCATGGTTGACAAACAACAGGCAGCCAGCGACATCAGCCAGTACTCAGCAGCAACCAGCACCGAGTTGACTCAGAACCTCAAGCAGAAGTGAGAGACCGAACCGTTGGGCGAATGTGTGTGCGTGTGACTGCAGGCCACGTTGATGCACTGAATGCATGCCAGGACACCACCAGGGTGTTGTTGTACAAGCCATCAGCCTGCACATCACTGCACTTTGGCCGCATATCCAAGCCCCATTGCCGCACAGCGGTGCTGCTCACACTGCCAAACCAGCCTGTCTTCCCACCACACCCACCTGTACCATGGTCGCTTTGTGGAAGCGCTCCCTGATCGTCGCAAGCAAGGTGCCATCCACCCTGTCCCTGCCGCCGACACCAGCCCTGCCTGCGGCCACAGGTAGGCTGAGTGACAGGTGGTGCCGCAGCGGCTGCACTGGGCCCACCACAGGCTGCACCAGACGGCCCTCACGGTGGCGGCCCCCCAGCACACCACCTCCGCTGCCGCTGCCGCTGCTGCTGCTACCAGGGCTGCCCAGCCGCCTGTGCAGGGGGTGCGTGTGCACCAGCCGCGTCTGCGTGATGCCCTTGTTGATGCTGGCGTATATGGTGTAGGCGTAAAACATGCCGCTTGTCACGACATACGTGCGCCACGCCCCATGCAGGACAGCTGCGATCGCGTATGGGTCGCTCCACAAGCGTGGGAGCAGGGGCACATGCCCAGGTGCTGCACGTACAGGGCGCCAGCCCACACCAACAGCTCAGGACACTGGTTCAAGGGTGTATCGAAGCAGGGCAGGTGGACAGGCCTGACAGGGTAGCCTGTGCTGTGCTGCTGCCATGCATGTTGCCTCCACTCCAACACTCAGCACATAAGGAAATAATTGACGCCCGTATGCCCCTGTTGGGCGTGACAGCCCCACTGTGACACAAGGTCGCAGTAGCCGCTTGCTGCAGCTGTCCTGGGGCCAGCATGGTCCTCCGCCCCACCAAGCTCACCTGCGGGGATGTGTGCTGAGTTGTACTTGGCATTGCACACCTCACAGCGCAGCGTGCGGTTGCGTGACACACCCTGCTGGCGCTTGACCTACACAGCAACAGCAACCACCACCAGCCCTGCGTCATACCTGTGTGCACGACCTTGCAGGTGCACTGCTGTGTGAGTTGTCTGCGGTTTACGAGCAATGAGCTGCTGTGAGGAGCAGAGATAGCTGCTGCATACAACTGGTGTGCAGCACATTCGGCGCCAGGACCCCCTGCAGCTTGCACCATGTGCATCCCGGTTGTGCTGCCAGCCTGACCGAGACACTGTGGCCATGCAAAAGCAGGGCTCTCATCCACATTCAGGCAAGCATGCTACTAGGGCCTGAGCACATCAAGAACACAGCAACGGGTTCTGCTCACCTCTAGCCAATGCTGTAGGCAGTGCACATGGATGAACCCCACACTGCCCCTGCAATTGCATGGCGAAATCATGGGACTGCCCCCAGCTGCCTCGTCTGTTTCTTCGCCCCAGCATAGCCTGCATCTAGGGGCACCTGTGCTAGATACTGAAGCAGCGGATGCACTCCTCTGCATGCTGCTGCTGCTGCTGTCACAGTGTGGCACGTGCCACGATCACCAGTCCTTCTGCTACTGCTGGTCTTGCTCTGGAACTGCCAGTGCTGATGTCTGCTCTGAGCGCGAAATAACCAGACTCACTAAAACAACAGCTCTGCCATGCAGCTCACGCAGCACGTGTGGAGGTGCACACAGAACTTGGCACCCAGCTGGGTGTGCAGACCCCACTGCTGCTGCTCTCTGCCCCTAGCCAGTTTTGCAACCCCCGTCAAACCAGGGATCAGAGCCTTGGTATAACTGCCACTATTGTGTTTTGATTTGCTGCTTCGCAAGGCGATAGGGACCGACAGCAGGGGCCTTGGTTGTGGGTGTATCGACGTGTGTGTGGAGGGTGCCGCAACCAATGCATGAATACTCGGTCGACGTTGATCGTAAAACTTTCACCAATTGTGACAAGCCTTGGCATATACAGCGCCCGCACAGCATGCAGCGGTGATGTCGGTACATGTACCTGCCAAGAGTGACACCAGCAGTGACAGCCTACAGGTGCACAAGCTGTCGTATGTGTCTTTTCGGTGCCATTGAATGCATGCAGGTGGGGTTTGAAGACTAGTGGCATGCCATACTGTGGCACATTGGCGAACATTCAGGATCAGCAATCACCACCACCACCAGCCTGGCACAGTGACCTCGCTGAGTCAGCACTCAATGAATGAGCTGACAGCATGACAGTATGGCCGACAGAGAAACGAACGAATGTATCCGGGCTTCAATTCGACCACAGGCCGGCCCCTTTGAATGCAAAGATGGTTGATTGTGCATTACACTGACACGGCCTGCACTCCACGAGGAACACCTGGACTACGACCCATGTCAACCCTGAAAGCTCACAGCACCACACACACGCGCACAGCCTGCTGCCGCCACAGCTGCACAGGGTTGATGTACCGCTCCAGTGTCAGGCTGCCACCTCCCACACCCTTGATCAACAGGATGTGGTACCTGTCGCCCTGCTGCCCCGCAAACTCCACCTCCCGCTGCGTCATGTCAAAGAACTGCCGGTCTGCCTGCCTGCTGGTCTTCACCTCCACAAAGCCCAGGGCAGCCCCAGCCGCCACATCCTTGATCAGCAGGTCAAACGGCAGCCAGCTCTCCTGGTGCTGATTGACCCACTCCACTGTGAGCTGGGGCGGGGCACTGCCCGATACCCCTGCCAGCTCTTGCTGCTGCTGCTGCATGTCTGGGTGCTGCAGGTAGTAGAGGTACGCCAGCTCCTCACCAAACCTCCCCACAGCAGCCGCATCAGCAGACGGCCCCGGACCCTCCTGCTGCTGCGGCGCGGGCGGCAGCGCTGCCTGCAGCCCTGTCAGCACCTGCTGAGGCATGGGCACCTCATGACTGATCAGGCCAGCAGCACGTGCTGCGCCCTCCGCCTCATGCCAGCTGGTGACTGTGGGTTGGGCCAGGGGGGCCCGCCAGGCCCCTGCAGGACTTGCTGCAGCAGCAGCGGAGCCATGTCCATGGCTGCCGGACGGCCCTGGGCCTTCGAAAGCAGCCCTGGGGCCTGTGCTGTAGCCAGGCAGCATGTGAGTGCCTGGTGCTTCACCCCCAGAGCCATGATGAGGCCTGGTGACTCCCATGGATCCAGCAACAGTAGGGTGCTGGCTGTGCTGCAAGTCCTGCACTGACGTGCCAGGGGCAGGGCCAGCCCAGCTGGGCGTTGCGCCAGCAGCACTTGATGCAGCATATGCTGCTTGGGGCCCACCAGAGATGCCCTGTACACCACGGCCAGCTCCTGCTGCCACTGCAGCGTTCTGACCTGGTGGCAGTCCCTGCTGCTGCCTGTGCTGCTGCAGCAAACGACCCAACCCGCCCCCAGCCCCAGCCACACTCTCACCGACCTCTGCAGGGGCCAGCTCTGTACCCGCCTCCCCTGCACCAGCAAGCAGCCCCTGCCCCAACGCTGTGCCACTGCCGGCAGCTGCTGCATTGCTTGGGCCAGCAAAGTGCACACCACCCGGCACATGTCCCTGTAGCGGCCCAGGCCCAAGAGAATCGCTGTAGGCAGGAGCCTGCTGTGGTCCTGCTGCCGCTGCAGCCGCTGCTGTGGGCGCTGCTGCAGCTGGCGGCATGAGGGTGGTGCGGAGTGCTGCAGGCCCCAGTAGGCTGAAGGTGGGCACACCCATGAATACAAGCTGGGGTGCGCGAGCACCCACAGGCACCTCAGCAGCAGCAGCAGCAGTGAGGTCAAGCTGCTCAGGTGCTGCAGCAGCTGCTGGTCCTGCAGTGAACATGCTGCTGGTCTGATCTGTGGCCTGGTGGCCCAGGTCAGTGCCCTGGCCAGCTGATGCTGCGGCTGCTGGTGGGAACAAGGTGTACTCAGGGTGCAACCCTGGTGGTACAACCCCCAGCACTCCTTGTGCTGCACCTGCAGCACCTTCACCCAACTGGCTTGCAGCCACATGCCCGCCGGTGTCTTCCTCAGCTGCTGGCTGTACTGCCGGAGCCGGCTGTACTGCCTGCAGCTCTGCCAAAGGCTGCAGTCCTGGGGGACCGTCATGGTCTAGGCCTACTGTAGGGACAGGCTGTCCTACTGCTGCTGCTGCTGATGCTGATGCTGCCATGTCCAAGTGCCGCCTGGCTGCTGGACCACTGGACCCAGCCACTGACTGCCCATTGCCTTCCAAGGGACCCTCGACATTGAGAGTGACACCAGAAGCAGCGGCAGCGGGTGTGCCCTGCTGCGGGGATGGCACCACAACAATCTTGTCAGGGCTGGTGACGGATGGCTGTGCTGCTGCTGCTGCTGCTGCTGCTGCTGCTGGACTGCCCTGAGGCACCACCACCACCACCTCTTGGTGGTAGTCACTCACAGCAGTGGCAGACAGCACACCTGGTGCTGCTGCAGCAGCAGCTGCCGCCCCAACACCACCCTGTTGCTGTGCAGCAGCTGCAGCAGCTGCTGCATCTGCCCTCCTGATGGCTGGTATGATGGCTGGCATCATGTCACTGGATATGATGAGGGGGTCTCTGGGACCACCTGCTGCTGCTGCTGCTGAGCTGACACCCGCACTGCTGCTCCCAGCAGCAGCTGCTGCTGGTGCTGCTGGTGCCACCCCTGCAGCAGCGTCCTGTGCTGCCTGTGCTGCTCGCTTCTCTGCTGCTGCCACGATCCTCGCCTGCACCTCTGCCTCGTGTTCCAGCCGCCACTGGTGTACCGCATCCAGCGTGCTGCCCCCCTCAGGCATACTGCCAGACAGCAGATCTGACAGGTCCAGGCCCACACCTGGCATCTGCCCGGGTTTACTGCCAGAACCCTGACCTGTACCCTCATCCCCTGATGTAACAGACCCCCCAGGGCTTTGGGGTTCAGAGTCTGGCCCGGGCTGGGGTTCAGCGGGACTCTCGGGTTCAGGCAGCTGTGGCTCTGGCGGGACCTGCAGTGACCATGCTGGGCAGGTGTCTGGGAGTTCAGGGTAACGGCTGTATGGGGGCTGCCTCATCACCTGGGACACATCACCACCAGTGGCCTGGCAACACACATGTGAGCAGCAGCAGCAGCAGCAGCAGCAAAAGGGTCGGTTTGACGCGACACCAACTAGCGCGCAACAGGGTCGGTTGCTGATGTTGCCAGCGTGGGCTGCATGTTGCCTCCTCACAAACACAGCATTGCTCGGTCGGAACCCGAGTGTGAAGGCTTGCGTGTTCACTGTGTGAGGAGGACCAATTGTTGGGTTGCAACCCCATGCCTGTGTGTGCATGTCCTATGTTCAGATGCAACGCCAGTGTGTGCAGTTCGTGTGTTCAGGTGCAACGCTGGTGCGTGCATTGCCTGCGTCGATTGCAGCAGTGCTGAGCACACAGCAAGGCCTCACCTGCACCATCAGCAGCTTCTCCAGCAGTGTTACGAGGCTGCCAACATCCAAGGGCTTCAGCCTTGCCTCCTCTGTCAGCAGGCCGATGTATGAAGCCACCTCAGCAGCAACCTGGTGGCAGCACTCCACCAGGTTGTCTGGTGACACCACGTACAGCGCATCAGCCTGCACAGGCTCCTGCTCCTGCTGCTGCTGCTGCTGCTGCTGCTGTGTGGTGTGAGGTGCTGGCGCGGTGGCAGTGTCAGAAGGCTCTGCTGCGGCCACTGCTGCTCCTGCTGCCGGGGCCTCGTCCGCTGAGTCTGACTCAGCAGCAGGGTTGACTTCACCAGGGCGTTCGCTGTCGCCTGGCGCCACACCCTGCTCCCCTGACACAGCAGCCCCGTCCGGCAGTGCATCCCTGTGCTGCTCCTGCTGCTCTTCCTGCTGCTGCTGGTCCTCCGGACACACTTGCCCTGTGGGGGCCGTGTCCAGCAGGGCCACGCAGGGCTGCTTGCGTTGCACCCAGCTGGCACCATCCCTGGTCACGACCTGGGGGTCTGCTGCCATGTCGCTGTTGAGGACGTGCAGCTGGTACAGCCGCGCCAGCTCCTGCACAGCATAAACCTTGAGGACAGACAGCCGGGGGCCAACGGCAGCATCCAGCACCTGCAGCCAAGACATGGTCGTACACACTTTGTACCAGTGTTGATTGGTTCCAGGGAGGATTTGGTGGAGTTGAAAGTTGTGGTCCACGCCTGGGGGGGCTGCTGTGGCAAAAACCCAGTGTGCCTGCGGCCTGGGTGTTGCCTGGACCTCCCACATGATTGCAAGGCACAGGGTGTGTTCAGGACTCACACACACCAACAATGAACGGCTGGCGCGTGACTCCACATCCCAGCCGACCAGAAAGCTATGCTGCTTACCTGGTAGTCGGAGCCCTGCAGCGTGCTGTACAGGTGGCGCTGCAGCAGTGGCAATGCTGCAGCCAGGCACAAGCTGAGCTGGCGGTCTGTGTCGGGCTGCGTGGGCTGCACATATATCGGGCCTGTCTCAGCAGCCTGGCTGATGTATGGGACCTGCAGAGCATCCCACAGGCACCCCAGGTCTGCTGCTGCTGTTGCTGCTGCCGCTGCTGCTGCTCCTGGCCTGCGAAACAACAGTGAGGTGTGAGGAGGCAGGGTGCCAGGAGCTGTGACTTGTAGTCCGCAAGGCAGGGACATCATGAGAGCGATGATGCCAGGGTTGTGAGGCGGATGACAGGGTGGTGGGCGGTGTCAGGGCTCGTCAGCAGGGCCGCTACGCATGTAGCTGTAGGCCAACAGTTGGGTTGTAGCTGTACAGCGTGCAGGCAGTGTCCACTGTGCAGCGTCCTCACGCAAAAGGCTGCGGGTTGTGAATCAATGCATCACACCCGCGGCAGATGCCATTCCTTGCCCGGGCCATTCAGGCCTCCTGGTTTGTGATTGACCGGGCGCAGCCCTTGCAGTCTTACATACCCTCCAGGGTCCCTACCTTGCACCATGCCCGCCAGGTGCCTTGCTGTCCTGTGCTGGCCCTGTTGGTGCGAGGAAGGATATGCCAGGCACATCAGCCAGCAGCTGCTGCAG